>JAQBSW010014999.1:0-10581 GCA_029291075.1 Eudiplozoon nipponicum | reverse complement strand
AGTCTGTAAAGGGTACCAACACTATGGCTATTGTGTCAGTACCCGATACCAACATTATGGTATCAAAAAGGCTATTGGTACCAACACAATGGATTTCAATGTATGCTAAAGTTTACCGAAAATAACTATTTTTGAACACCTGTTACTCCAGCGAATCCATACACTCTGGCCTTGATCGATATCAGTTATCAAATTTCGCGGTAACCATGGAATCATTCAATTAAATATATAACAATTAGGCATTGTTTGTGGCGGAGTGTAGTATCTGCGCTGAAGTATATTCGTCATACTGCTAGTGAAAATTGAAATGGGCAGACAATTAAAATAACTGACTAAACTGTCAAGAGTCACATTGTAGGTTTAATTGCCTTCAGTATAATGAAATGTTATATTTGACACGAGACCCCATTTTATGTTTTACTAAAAAACGGTGTTGCAAAATGAATGAATATACAATAAAAAAACAAAAAATGCAAAAATATTTATTCTTATCTACTCGCTGTCAAAAGTTGCAAAACATTAGCATATATAGCAGCCGAAAGCATTCAAAAAGGAAAACTCGAAACAAAATAAAACGATAGATCAAAACACACACAAAACCGGAAACAATTCTTTTAACATAAATTTCTACTAAATTTTATTTTACTCAAACATACTCACGCAAGAAAGTAACCTTTTCGTAGGTGGAACAATGATATTTCTTGGCATCATCGAGCAGTGGTTATAGCATTACGCAGCCGGACTGTCGCACTAGATTTAGAAAATCAAGTACGATTCGTAACACAAAAAAGTAAATTTCCTAGAGGGTTCCTCCTGAAGCCTGTTTGAAATTTGGATAAGATTACCAGACAGTGAAGGATTTACATTTGACTTTTTGTCTATTCAATGCTCCACCACAAAATGCGGAAAAGCCCAATCTTCACGGAGGATTTGGCGTAAGAGAGAGAGAAATGACCTCTTTCTTTTCTACCGTTAACGAGAGTAAGTCCGTAAAGTCCAAGCAACGAGCAGGACTATGGTTGGTGAAGATATTTGAGACGTATTCTGTAAGGCTATAAATAGTGATCTGAGCACAATCCTGGCACGACTCTATGGCAGTAAGCATCTTAAGGACCAATTAAAATCAGCCATACCTCAAAAAGTACCTTATTCAACAAAGATATAGCTTAAAGTCTATTTGACTCAGCATTTTGAAGAAACAATAATGGTCAAGGTGGAGGAAGAACACAACATAGGAAAGAGTAGAAATATTAAAAAATCGCTAGATAAATTAAAAGATATTTGATAAACACCAATCCGATTTTATTGAAATCAATCACAAAAAAATAGCGAAATTATTGCCACGTTTCGAAATCTAATGGTCTTCATCAGGGCAAGAAAGAAAATCGTCGAAACGGAATCAAACTACATTGCATGTACAAGATATAGAAAAACGAAGACTACACTCGCACCCCATTTATGAGGCATTGCAGACCTAGTAACAAGTATTCATTAATTTGCGAGAATGATATAGACATTAATGCCATTATCTGTAGACTTGACAGTACAAACCAAGTATTGCATATGTTCACACTGGCAAAAGTATATTTAATTAAATCAAGGTTGCAATTTTAATAGAAACACCTCTCATTATGTACATACATTTTTCAGTAATGACTAAGCTTTGTATAATATAGAAAAGGCAATTTATCCAGTAGACCGGTACCGTCCTTATTGGGATCGTCACGTACTGTCCAGAATTTGCTGCAGCCAGAGCTCGAACCTGGGCACGTCTGCTTCGGAATCTGTTGCTTGAATCACCGAGCCACCCTGTCGCACACTAAGTACAATTTTCAAATGTATATTTAATAGGATTGGTATTTATAGCAAGCTCGCGACCATGATGAAAATAATTATTGTCACCAATCGCGAAATCAATGATTGTTTTGCCTTGTAATAAGTTAGTTAAAATAGGCTATGACAAAATCAACACGATCATAGTGTAGTATCTCATGTACACACGTGTTTCGTGCTTACTGTGGACTAATCAGTAGTAACTGGCGCTAAGAAATGGGGCATCATATATTGATCGAAGCCAGAGTAAACGACTTTGATGGAACAGCAAGTGTTAATAATGGTTGATGCTCAAAAATCACGAAATTTTGACACTTTATAGGCCTGAAACATATTTCATATAGCGATTTAGCTTTTAAGTCTTATTGTTTAAGACTTTAAATGAAGTTAAGTTTATTGCTGATTCGATACACATAGATATTCCAGATTGCCGTTTCCAACGGTCTACATATCTCTTGACCAAATATATACCGATTTTTTAGCGAAGTTCCGACTACTACCGCAAGCACAAAGCGCATGTGTACATGAGTTCATACCGGTTGTTAAAGCTACTTTTGGCATATTGTTCTGGCCTTACGCAAACTAATTTATTACCAGATACGCATTACCTAATATATAATTGTATAAATAATAGTTCTCTTGAACAATGAACAAGTATCTAATATTTTGTGCATTACTGGAAATCTCTGCTGCCTAATTTTTTAAAGTTCCAAATTTCACGATTTTCCAGCCTTTCCAGAAGTACACAATTAAAAAAATAGGTAATCATCGATTACATACACAAGATAAACACAAATACCATTTTATATAACCCGTTGTTGAGCATAGCCAATCTTTATAAATTTATTGCTGCTTGATTATCGTTAGTCATTTTACCGTCGCGCTCTAAGGATAGCCAGAAAAGTTCGACCGACAGAAGTTGAACTCCGTACAGTGCGACTGTTTGAATAGAATAGGATTGGTTTTTATCTCAAACTTGATAGAAAGAACTGCCTTCACAACCAGCGCAGTCAAGGATTGCCTAAATCGCAAGAACATCAGTACATGCATTGAAAACACATGCTTCGCAAAATAAAAATAAGTTAACATAGGATTAAAAGTCCCTTGCCCGGCAGACGAGCAATATTTATCTGGGTCGTAGATGATCAGTCGGTAAGCTACATTTTCAAAAAAGCAACAGACAAATTCCACAGAGAACTTAATTTCCTGACTTAGCGATCGATAGTGCAAAGGACATACTCTCACAAATGGCATAACAACAGTTGGATAGCAGATTTTTTCTACAGATAGGTACAAATGTTTGCCTATACGAATGCCGCTGAAAAGGTGTCAGACAGACAACGCGATCGCAAGTTACAAAAAATTTCGAGGATGTAAATATGCCATTTTTGTACAACACATATGTCTAAATACAGGCCGACTAGAACAGCTAGACGCATCTGTATGAAAAGAATTCTATTCAAAGAATAGTCATGTATATCATTTTAGAATCTGAAAATTAGAAGACCAACTAACTTTACTAGTGCTTCGCTATAGTGCAATTAAACAAATTTCACCTAGTTTACCAGCATCTTGTAGAAAGATCGTCTATGATAGATTTTTCCAATTGTGAAGAGGCAGCCCATCCCCCAAACAATTAATCGTCATATTTTAAAGAATATCACGACGTGTGATAACAGTTAACTTTTTTCAAAATATTTTTTGCGTCGAAACATTTTTCCTACATTCAGTCAAAGAGTTGTTTTTATATAGTTTACATTCCTTAGTTGATATTTCGATCAACCCTTCCGGTTGTGCTATTCACGACCAACGCTCCTTGTTTAAACACATAAGAAAGCCGCAAAAACAACTCACACAATATCTAAATGAGAATTCGTTCATTCATTTGTTTATGTATATATTTATGTCTATTGACGTAAACTATAATTGCAACATTGTCAGCTTACCTAACTATTTGCATACACACAATATCACCCCTATACATAAATATGAAATTCTCTGTCGTAATAAGTGAGTATCACTTTAACAACTCAACTTTAGCTTGGCATACAGGATGCAAACAATAAATTAAAATTAACTCATATAAAAGGAGAGAGCACTTCAAGCACGAAAACAACTTATCAAGCAGTGAACGGAACCACCAACCATGAAACTATCTCGTAAACGAGTAAATTGCAAACCAATAAAGCAAAGCGTGCCCTGTCCGCGGCAAATTCTGGCCAGTACATGATGAGTTCCTAATAAGGACGAAACCGGTCTATTTTATGAATTGCCTTTTCTACACTATACAATTCTTTGATTATATTGCCATATGTAAGTAATGAATGGGTCAGGTGCTTGTATGAAGATCAAAACCGTGATTATAATAATAAGAGCAAAGAGACGATATTATAAAACTAAAGATCTTTAAATAATGTTAATTTGAAAAAAAAAATATTGTCTAGAATATAAATGGTAAAGGTAATAAAATAGTAAAACACAACATGATAAGATAAAATAAGTTATTTCAGACACAGAACCTGGCAAACATGACAGTAAATGAATGAACGAAGTCGATAAAACAGGATACCTTTTTAAAGATTTAGTAAAAAAGAATATATGGAACTCAACCAGAAATAAATTTAAGAGAATGTAATGGAAGTTACACGTATACCGATTAAAAGATAGGCGCTTCAAGTAAAGCGAAAATCAAAGATTTCAAAGACGATTATATTATTAACAACAAGTTTTAAGCTTCTTACTTAGATACCCAAACAATTACGCTTAAAAATACGCATAACTCCTATTGCTCATTACTTGTTGGGTGTTTACTTACCTTTTAATCTACAAGCAGTTGCATACAATTTTTGCCATCCTTTGCCGCCACTGTGTACTAATTAATAAACCTAACGATTTTCAACCGGTTTAGTGTTCACTGCCTCTCCTTCGGATTTTATTTCACTTGATTCCCAATTTTATCTTGTCTATCGCAGTTGACAATGTGGCCACCTTCTAAATAATGACGAGTCAGACCTGATTTATTAATTTAAATATGATTATATTGAGCACTAAATTCTTCCCTACTACCGTTTATTGATCGCATAGTTTCATCCACAGACACCATTACTATCAGGAAAAGGTGTTTTATCAAAACACGAATTATATTACTTGTAATGTGTAATTATTCAATTAAATTATTTCTTTAAATTCATCTTCTTTATGTTTTAAAATCGTAACTTCTTAAGCTCCTTATTAATAAAACTTTAAAAATTCCAATCAATTTTTACGATGTTGGTGATTTGATTTTAAATTAAGGAGTATAACTACATATGTCTCTTATCTGTAAATATCTTTTTAAAGGCTATCACAGTTTCTTACAAACTTGATATCTAAAAATGACACTATCTATCTTTCTTTCTAACGTTAATCTTTTTTTAAAAACCTACCTAATAAACTGATTCACGGAATCTATTTAATTAATCCTCACCAAATTTTCCAAATAATAACCTTTTTATCCAATTGTATAACATAAAGTGGCTGTTTAAAAAGTGCTCGTTCTAAAAGTATTGGCTACAAATAGGAAAATTCTTTACAGTTACCGGAAATAGCAGCACTTCTCCTACAGTAGCACCTGCAACACGTTTGAAATATGAAATGAGAATTATTTTTAAGCAAGAAATCTACATAACGCAGGCTTGCTTCCTAATGAAATGGAAAAGATCATCGCATCATTGGATGCAGTGTATGTGGGAGAAACCGTGTAACCGATTAAAGTTTGAAGCGAAGAACATATTACTGCATGTAATTGAGGACACATTAATGAATCAGATCTTGCTCGTTATTCATAAGAAACTGGCCGTTCTTGAAACAGGATTCGATGTACGCGTACAGCACTTTGCTAACATAAGTGCTTAAAAATAAAATTTAGGAAGTCATTCGAAATAACATCCGGGGGAAATGCAATTAATACTAAATTGGTTGAAAAACCATTTTGATAACTACTAAATACATTGGTTTGTAAAGGTAACAAACGCTGTTCACAAATGATTGTAGATTAAACAATGGTTAAACGCTAAAAAAATAATAAACAACAGGAGTTATATCTGTTATAAAGCGTATTGGAGAGGATACATAAATAAGAAGTTTAAGAATTGTTTTTTAATAATATAACTGTCACAACAATCTTTGACCTTCCGTTTGCTAAAAAGCTCTCATTTTTTAATCGGTTCACATGCAACTTTCATTATTATCTCTCAGAAATTTCCCTCTAGTTAAACTTAACGTATTTCCTTACGTCCTCCGATTATTAGATCTTTACAAAAGGTATGAAGTTTCTATTAATTTGTCCCTTCATTGATTATTGTTTTTTCCTGGTTCGACATATGAAATTAAGTTTGACGTTGGCGGTTATGTAAATGATTTGTAAAATTATACAAAAAAGCTAACAAAGAAAAAGGTTTTAGTTTACCTTGATTGACGTACCACTGAACATATTTAAATGAACAAATGAATTCGTATTAAGATTCTGTCAAGTTGTGCTTGAGATACTGGTTTGCGTTACACTAATGAGTGCGTGTCGTGAAGACGACAGGAACAGCTGATTGAAATACCGTCCAAGGTATGCAAAGTATAAAAGCAATACTCGAGTAAAGATCAATCTGTAATTTATACAGCAATTATGGAAAATAAGATGTGTGTTTCTAGCCTGTAGCTGTCTCGTGCACATTGTACTTGGTTGGAAATCTCGGCTGCACAATTTATATCCAGTCACAAACATGAACTGTTTGCAGCTTTCACTGCAAGTACAATCAGGCACAACAAAATAGGTGCCTATATGAAGCTCAGTGACTTGATTTATAGAACTGCATTCACCCATGCGCAATCAATGATCGTTCAATTTTATAACTAATGAAAACGCAAAGGAAGCTGCTGCAAAACGTTCATTATAATGACGGCATAGAAGTTGTCCAACCAATCTTTCCGGTCGGATACAATTTATGCAAGACAACTAGCGGTGAGAGCTGCATTTTCTCTAACTTATGTATGAATTGTGGTTTGATCCTTATTGGTCATTTTACCGTCGAGCTCGGAAGTTGTGCATGGAAGCTCGTAACGCATCAATACGTGTGACTGACAGTAGCTTTGTTTTATTTTGCGAATGGTTCGATACAATAGGCTTGGAATTAGCAGAAGATCGCTAATTTGGTCTAAAGAATTAGTGGTGTGCCCTGTGAAATCGATGATTCTTCTATTGGGTGAGTGTTAGAAAACTATTTGAGCGCAAAAGAAATATTTGTCAAAGCATTAATTCACGTATTATGTATGAATCTACGGAAACTATTTTTAACATGAGTAGCATGGCATCATTACTAAATGTAATTAATTGAAGAAAAATGTCTTAGGACACCATCTTAACATGGTTAAAATTTGCACAAGGTTGACTGCATAGATAACGAGAATAAGCTTCGTTGTTTCTGCCTAAATGTAAGCTTAATTTACCTATAATATTATTGTGGTAAAATATAAGACAAATATAAAAAAAACTGTTTTTATGTTATAGGTCAGCAAGTTTGTGCCATATGTGTATATGTATGTACGCATATATTTTTCACATTTATAAAAAAGCAAAACACATATCACCGTCTCTTTTTATTATGATAAAGTAAGAATAATCATTTGCCTGTGGTCTTCAAGATGCAAAATGATGGTAATTGCCTACTGATGTCACTGTGTGTCCAAATTTGGTAGTGTTGAAGCCAATAATTCAATCTAATATTAAGGCAGAAAATAGGCAAAGTGCAAGATTCCTGTGAAAGCACATAAACATAGACATGAAAACGGGAATAAGAAATTAATAGATGTTAGTGTTACAGAGAAGGACATAAACAAACTAAATTCGAGACAGTTAATTTTATAAAGCTAACTGATTTCCAATAGAGATCAGAAACACACAATATATATATATATATATATATATATATATATATATATATATATATATATAAAAGCAAATCTCGATTTTAGCAGGTGTACTCGTACTAGCAAGGAATTTAATTATATAAATATATATATACCGAAAAATGGCAGCACAACCTAAAAAAAGTGGTGTTAAAAATGCTTTTTTTAATTATAGAAATATACCAAGCACAGTTGCTTTGGGTCAAAAATTTAAACTTGCATGGATAAAGAGCAAAAGGAAACTTCATTTAGACCGTTCGCGAAGTACAATGACGCTTAAGCAACATCCTATCGAAAACGATGTAGTAAACTACCCTTCGTCTAGCACAATCAGACTAGTCACGTGAATAATTAACTGAAGAACTATTATTAAAAATGATTTTGAAATTGATTCAATAGAATAAATTTAGGTATCTGGTTAATATCTGCGTATTCCCAGAAAAATAACCTTGTGTTAAAACCTACTGACTGTATAATGATCGACTGCTAATATTATTAAAGCAAGCAACCTCTAATTGGCATCTAATTCGCCAACGTGGGATTAATTTATCAACGAGTAAGTGTAAGTAGATATTTTAAGATTAGAGCTAGGTAAGTTAGTCATAGATTTCCAAAGGCACGCTTAATAAAACAGGGAAAACGCACACAAAAATTTCAGAAAATGAACCAATTCCAAAATACCTATTTTATCAACAATATTTCCAAAATAAATGGCAGATGCGTTACAAATGCATGGATTGAGATAAAAATGACCGTTTTGCCCTTATGATATTCAATACAAAGATAAGTTAACTTTTATGCTAATGGTAGTACTATTTTGTTGTATTTTGCTGCGCGCGTTCCAAATTTCTTGTCTTGTGAGAGATTTTAGAACCGATATTCAATACGCCATCTGATTCATAAACACTAACAAAAGTCGGCGTTTTGGAAAATTATATTTGACAAATATCGCAAGAATAGTACAATATTTATGGACAGAAATGGAAATGGTATGAGGCTTATTTGGCAGAATGCTGAAAAAGTTACAATTCGGTGTTTTGACCAAAGTACTCACCGTTGAGTGAAACATAAACCAGATTATCAAATATTCAGTTAACTTTAAATACAATTATTAAATCCAATTTTCGAGCTTGATAAAAACACCGATCGCACTATATACAAATTTGTCAATATAAACTAAGCATTTTATAATTTTACAAAGGGATTAAATTTAGCAGATCGATTTCGTCTTTATGGAGAATTCTTCCATACAGTCAAGTATTTTGCCACAGACGTAGCTCGAATCAGGGCACGATTGCTTCGGTACGTACCGTTCGCGGCAAAATCCTGGACTGTATTTGAAGAATACCTAATAGAGACGAAACCGGTCTGCTGGATAAATAACCTTTGCTAGCTTATACCATGCTTAATTTATATTGACACATGTACATATAGCTCTGGATTGGTTTGTATATCAAGCTCGCAAACTTTAACTAAATGCTCGATTCATCGCCTGCGTAATCACCGATCGTCTTATTGAGTAAATAAGTGTTGAAATGTAGACCAAATTGACTAAACTAAGCGACACGCTAGCGCAGTTAAAGAAAATAATGATCAGTAGAACAGATAACAGAACGTAAAAAGCGATGTGGAACAACCCAGCTTAGACAAAAACAAATTGATGTAAGAACACATTTGAAGAAATACAAATAATCGCACGCTCACACACACAAACAAACAAACACACACATAAGTACAAGCAAAACTAGACAGAAGGCTATATTGATAGAACGAAGAAAATATACTTATAAATAAGATGAAGGAATGACTGGACACTCAATACAACTGCACAAAGTAAATCCTGAAAACGTCATAGGTAATTTTAGTTTTTATTTTACAATAAAACTGGAAATAAACACCGAATCGTCCTACCAGTAGAAGACTTGTTCAGATATTTTGAAATCAAGCGTTTTATGCTGTACAAGTATAGCAAGCAGTGATATATATTTATTTAAATATTTTGACCAACCCTATACAAACGTGATTTGCACGGATAAGTAACTAGAGAACTTAATTAAATCAAATTTGTTATCTTGATTTAAAAACCTGACCAATTATGTACATAAATTTGCCAGTATAAAGTAGGCATTATATAATATAGAAAGGGCAATTCATCCAGTAGACCGGTTTCGTCTTTATTGAGAACACTTCAAAAAATTTACAGAATTTTCCAAGCACATGGCTCGAGCCTAGTCAGGTCAGCTTCAGAATCTGTTGTTCTAACCAATGAGCCACCATCCCGCACACTACACAAAATTTTTTGATTTATATACTAACTAACGTTTCTCCAGTAGCCTTTTCCATTAGATGGAGCGCATATGGCATCATTTTAGACCCATAGTTCCAATTAACCATCTCCAATTTGTCTTTATAATGCAGACACCACGCTACATGGGGACATAGTATTGAAACGAACATTTAAAAAATTAAAGGAACAGTGGTTCTTGTGCGAGCTGTTGCATCAATTAATATACACGAGGTTACGATCTTAATATTAACACCTGATCCACTAAATACATGCATTTGTCAGTGTAAACTAAGCATTGTATAGTGTTTAGAAGGAAAGTCATCCAGTTTGCCGGTTTCGTCCATGTTGGGAACTCATCACGTACTGCCCAGAATTTGCCGCGGACAGGAATCGAACAAGATTTTTTTCATATGAGTTTCGATGATTATTTGCAACGGAACTTTCTAAACAGTACTTGATGAGCATCAAGATCGCAATCTTGATTTAATTAATTATTATCACCATCCGCGCAACCAATGTTCATT
>JAQBSW010014998.1:0-10583 GCA_029291075.1 Eudiplozoon nipponicum | reverse complement strand
AAAATTAAATACGTTTGATATTATTATTGAAGAGATTGCTCTGCATATTGAAGTTGCATAAATTGGCAATTCATGATTGTATAGGTAGTAAAAGTATTAGTTGAATCAAAATGCGGATGTAGAAATAAACATCAATAGCGTGTATTATTTCTATGGTATCAAAGTTTAAGAAGATATTTCGATCATCCTAGTTCACGATTCGAACACTACGCAAAACTGATGACAGCCATGTGAGTCGTTGGTTTCTTTGGTGACAGTTTTGAAAAGGTGTGAAACAGCTATAATTTCCAGACGAATCAACGACCATTACACTTGATTGTAGATTTTCCAGGGAATTTTCTATTAAATTGCAAATTTCACCTTAACAACTTAGGCGATATTCAACTAGACTGAACTATCACATGTACTTATTACAGCGCTGGCTGACCTATAAGCTGTGTAGTGATTAAAATTATATATTCACTTTTCATTTTTGTGTGAATGATATAATAAAACATTCTTAGCTGTCACATATGAAGTCGTCAATTTCATTGTTTTAAACTCAAGTGCGTGTATGTTAGATTGCATGGACAATGTGTCACCGACTAATTGACAACGCATACAGTGGATGTGAAGCGAAACGCGGGCACTCAATACTAAGTAGCCAATTATTACTTAAGACTCGCGTTAACTTAATGACCAACTATGCTTTCATGCCGTCTTTGGCGAGGCCTCGTGTTTCCATGTGAGCAAACTTACTGCTAAACACACCATGAGGAATAAATGAAGCGAGCGATGACGCACGCAACGTGAAAAGGATATTTCCAGCCCCTAAAGGCACGCTCATACTATAAAATACTTAGGAGAATTTTTATAAATAACACGATTTTTGCGCCGTCATCGTTGCTGAGTCATTAAAAAACCGAGTAAAGGTGACGTACGTAACCGGCCAGCGCAATAGCATGTTTGCATTCATTATGCAGTGTATCGATTCTTTGTATTTGTCATACGTCTCACCTGCTGCTTTGGTCATGCCGACCGATGAGAATTAATCTTTTAATTGAACTCTAACGCAAGATGATGTAACATCGAATGTTGCATGCTGCAGTATTGTGGACAAAGTTTGCATGTTTCCTCATCATATTTAAAATTACCAGGTAAAAACACTACTTACAAAGAATTGTGCTGAAAGTAAGAGCCATGTCTTATTCAAATTCTACACATAATATTATATATATATATATATATATATATATATATATATATATATATATATATATATATGCCCAATTATCAAAGAATCTGTTGTATATTTAGTTTTTCATTTCTATTCAGCAGAAAGGAATAGGCTCGCTGTGCATTCATAGTAATTAAACGACGAACATGTGCATTCTGTTTGAAAAAATATCAACAAATTGATTTCTACACCATATTTTTCCTACAAATGTCCACATACTATTGCCCATATTTGGAGTTGATGAAAGCCACGAATAGGTTTGACCTTGAACATTAGATAATCAATGTTAATTAATTTATTACATCTACTAACTCCGAGTTAACTGCCTGTGTATGCCATCGTGATTGAGCCACGTATATTTCAACACTAATGGCTTCAGATGAACGAAAATGGCAAACTTTGTAGATTCAGGCTGTGCCACGAATAGCATAGGATTGTGGAACACCTCTGTTAACTAACACCAAAACTTTTACGAAAGGCGCGATTCCTTTGCACTGTGCATTTCTAGGATTACTTAACCTATTGAAATTGATAGATTGTTTTCATTTTTTTTAAAAGTAAAATTTAATTATATGTTTTTTTGTGTCCAGCAAGGACGCAGTCTGTAAAGTTGATGCATCTAATAAGAGTGAGGAAAATGAAGTGCTCCTATTAACGCTCTGAACTGTTACTGTCAAATGCAACGAACAGCAGTTTAAACCAGATAAACGTTCTGAACAAGATTTTTTTGACAGTGGCTAGCTAGAAGGAGAATTCTTTCATTTCTTTAAGAGACAAACGCAAATATACTCCATAAAGAAATAATTCTGGAAATATTGTTTACAGTAAAATAATTAGTTTTCTGTCCGGTTTAGCAACAGAGCTTAGCATAAATTTCTCTTTATATCATTCGTTTAATTATCAGACGGTTCCTTATTTAAAGAAATTCAAAGTTTATTGGTTGTGCGGGCGGTGATAATAAGTATTCAAATCAAATTTGCGATCCCGTTATAAAAGAAATTCCCATTACATATATATATGTCAATTTAAACTAAGCATTGTGTAATGTAGAAAAGACAATTCATCTTGTACAACAATTTCTTCCTCATTGGGATTTTCTCAAATACTGTCTATAATTTGCCGCGTACAGGGCTCGAACCTGGGCACGTCTGCTTTGGAGTATTAGATTCTAAATACTCAGTCACCCTGTGGTATGTTAAACACATATTTCAGTTATTTACTAACCTATGTTTATATATATATATATATATATATATATATTAGTATAAACTTAACATATTTTGATGTAGAAAGTGCAGTTCATCCAATAGACCAAGATTCGTCCTCATAGGGAAATCTTGGAGTGGTGTCTAGAATTTGCTGTGGCTAGTTAGAAATTTAATTCATCTAATAGAAAGGCTGATCAAGAACATAAGTTAGTACAATACTGAAGAATGGACGTGTTGTCTGGCAGAGTGGCGCGTTACCTAGAGTCACAAGTTCCGAAGCAGAGGTGCTCAGATACGAGCCCTGTTCGCAGCAAATTCTGGAAAGTACGTGATGTTACCTGATCTGCGTTTTGACTAACGCAGCTTTCATTGTTCCAGTAATTTTCTTTTTGCAATATATTTCGACCTACTTTACCGTAGGTCTTCATCAGTTGCATTTCACGAAAAAATGAAGCAAGAAATGTAATTGATGAAGACCTACGGTAAAGTAGGTCGAAATATATTGCAAAAAGAAAATTACTGGAACAATGAAAGCTGCTTTAGTCAAAACGCAGATCAGGTAATTTCAATTAATCCAGGTTCGCAACAAAGAAGTTCCTTCAAGTACGTGATGAGTTCCCAATAAGGATCGAAACCGGTCTAATGGATGAATTGCTTTTTCTACATTATGCCATGCTTAGTTTATACTGACAAATTTGTGCGCATACTGGAACAGGTGTTTAAATCAAGATCGAAAATTTGATTTGATTAAGTATTTAAGCAATGTTTGAGTCAAAATTTCATATGTTCCTTCGGAACATGAATGCAAGTATTAAACACGCTTCATAAGCATATTGTGTTCTGACGCTATGAGGATTGTAAGCATCATGCATTTTCAGAATTAGAAGATAAACTACACAATTAACCAATAGATCTTGCTATGAAAGAAAACACAACTGCCGCAAACAATGGTATTAGGGTTCTTGTCAAGCTCGTCTAGTTGAACTATATAATTATTAGTGTCCTTTACTGCATAGTAACTGTGCAGGCGACATTTCCAGTCAAGTACACTTTATGCCAGACTACTAGAGGTGAGAGCTGCATATTTAAATTTGCTTACCACATATATATGAATTGCGCTTCGATCCTCTGATCATAACTATGGAATATTGAAACACCTCCGTACATAGACTGACATTATTTCTTAATATATTACAGTTAAATCAAGGCCAGAATGTATGGATTTGCTGGATTAACAGGTGTTGGGAAATTTTTGTAATTCTCAATTTCGGTGAACTTTAGCATAAACTGATATCCATCAGGTTGGTATCATGTACCGACTCGGAAACTATAGTGTTAGTACCATGTACCTTTTCGGTACAATAATGTTGGTATCGGTTACTAACACAATAGCCATATATTTTAATATCCGTTACAGACTCAGTATTTATATTATATAGTGTAGTTAGCGTTGAAGTCACATTGTCGTAGACTTTATATGATTTTAAACTTCACTATTGCAGGTTTACACATTCGTCTAGGAGATTGTACCGTCCCTATTATTCCATTCTCCACAAATATATAGTGGATTAAGGGCATATTACCGGCTCCCTGCTGATTAGGTCGCCAGTAAGCACAGAGCAGATGTACATGAGATTATACTTTCCGTTCATGCTGCCTTTGGTTTATCCTTCTGGTCACAATTGAACTAATTTGTTACTAGGTTCGCAACACCTAATACATATTTGTTATTCCTTAATATTTTGCAACTGGTGAGTTACAGAAGATTTGGTTGCTATGTTAAACCCGCAATCCTGATTTAAACAATTGGTATCACCAGCGGACCAATCAATTAATAACAGTAATAGTACCATTGTTGAGAAAATTGGCTGCCTAAGTCCTGCCTACCCATAGTGAAGCCGAATGTCCAATTCAGGGTTAAACAGATCTAACGCAAAAAAATCCTCGATTTCATTTACCCTATATATATATATATATATATATATATATATATATATATATATATATATATATATATATGCATATACCCAATACTCGTTTAAATTATTCATGGTTTAATGTAGTATCCACCTTTCGTATAATAATGTACAACATATTTTATAAATCTGTAATGTTTAATACTATAGAAATAAGGAGCAATTAGAACATTGAAAAAGAAAAATTCAATATATACATATTCATATTTATACTTTTCCTGAGTTTAGTCTTTCGTTTTTCCTTTTATTTTGCTTTTAATTTATTTTTTGTCCATTGGTAACTGCGCAAGTGCAGATTTTACTGTTGAATACTCCTTACTTTTAGAAATTTCTCTTTCGGTATGTACAGCTGTTTTTCCCATATATATATATATATATATATATATATATATATATATATATATATATATATATATATGTGTGTGTGTGTGTGTGTGTGGATGTATGCTGTTTCTTAGCTTTCACCAAATACTGAAATCTTTTGATAAGTTGATTCATTCGTCTGACAGTTGCTATTGTTTGACTCAAAATAACAAGGCAAGGCGTTAAAATATTGGATGTTAACTATTTTATAAATTAGCAGCTCAATGAGTATGTCAGCGTGATTAATGTTTATCTACATATAAATCCAAATACTTTGTACCTTAAAAATATTTACATTTACGTCGAATTTATTATGAAAATTTTATTCAATAACTACAGTCAAAATACAAATCGGCATAACTAATTTTTAATTATTTCATGTGCCTTGAATAAAACTAACGCCAGTAATACCGAAACAAAGAACTTTATAACAAGATGAACCTAAACACTCAAGTAAACTCAGTCAATAATTAAGCAAATTAACCAAACAAAAATGACCGTTTTAGAAAAATTACATAACTAACAATAATGAACACTTAACAAAATGAGCACAAGTAATTCTAATGCTTAACATCAAAATAGAACTTTCTATAAATGTACAAAATGAATGTTCTCATAGATAGCTAAGCAAAATGTGTATCAGACAGGCCGTGATATACTTATATATATATAAATATATATATATATATATATATATATATCAATTATTTGATGGGTACTTAGTAAGTACAAACAGTTTACTTGATCTATTGCCGTGCATGACTTTTACTTGAAGCATCATTTTATTATAAAGCAAGTGTACACATTCCAGTTAAATAATATACATTTCCTTTGCGCTAAAACTCGATTTGACTGTAACATTTAGTACTTCATATAGTCAACCACTATCTGATGTATACATGTTCTCGATGAAAAAATCATATGTACTTTTATCATCATCATCATCATCATCATCATCATCATCATCATCATCATCATCATCATCATCATCATCATCATCATCATCATCATCCATCATCATCATCATCATCATCATCATCATCATCCATCATCATCATCATCATCATCATCACATCGTGTCATCATCATCATCATCATCATCATCATCATCATCATCATTATCATCATCATCATCATCATCATCATCGTAATCATCATCATCGTAATCATCATCATCATCATCATCATCATCATTATCATCATTATAATCATCATCACTGACATCAATATCATCATCAGCAACACGGACAGAGATAAAAACAAGTCATCAGTAATTAGTGCTTTACTGCCCTTCAAGCCTGAGAAAAAGAATATTTAATAGAGAAAAAAAGTCGACTCGTATCCGAGGTATGTCGAGGATACATTTTTAAGCATAAATGAAAATATAGAAACAAATCACGTGCTTGGATATTGGAACAACATGGACCATAACAGTAAGTGTACTTGCGAGCGCGAAAACCTACCGTCTAACGCACTCTTCTTCCTTGGTGTATTGCTATTGCGACAGGAAGATGGTAATCTAAACAAAAAAATTATATATTGCAGGCAGACACGGATCGGACAGTACATCCATTGCAATAACGCTGTCCCAAATTCCCAAAAGAGAAATTTGATATGCAAATTATTGTCGCGAATAAGGCATATCTGTTTAGACGAATTTTAATGCCAAGAACAGGCTGTGATCAAAAAAAACCTTATTAGAAAACTTGTAACCCGAAATGTGTTTTCGAAGCAAACATAAAGTATAAACAATCACAATAAATCAATAAAGCAATAATCAACCAAAGAACCGTGTATGTCAGGAAACAGTTAAAGGGGATTTAGCATACGAAATATTAACTAAAATAATGAAAACAAAATCAGTCATTACTCGGATGCCTAATACGCAACTAAAGTTTGCTTCTCACAAAATTAAACGTCTGCCAAACATAAAAATAAAGGATAGGCCTCCTGCAATCGATCGGTCCGACATTGTTTATTCCTATAATTGCCACTTTACCTTTTTCCCGCATTTTGATTGTGCGGGACGATTGATAGCACTCGGCAGAATATTGAATCCTTTATATTTCCAGGTGCACAGTTGGTTTTTGGCATTGATTTAATGGGTTCTCACTTGTCCCTTCACCCGGAAGCCGTCCATTAGCTGCCTGTCTGAAAATGACGTTGGAACCAGATTTTCCGACAGGCAGCTGACAGAGGGCTTGATAGTGAAGAGACAATTGAGAACCCATTTAATCAATGCCAAACACCAACTGTGCACCTGGAAATGTAAAAGGATTCAAAATATTACCGACCTACGAGTGCTATCAATGGTCCCGCACTAGCCAAATGCGGAAACAACAAGTAAAGATATCGATGCGCAAGGCATTTCATTAAATGACACTTTGGCCAATAACGAAATAAGCGAATTTAAAAGCCCTAACAGATAACCACACCTGGCATAGGGAAATTCGCTTCTGCTATTACTGAACTTATTGATTTTAATTATTACACTACAAATCAAACGGAATCCAGGTATTCATAAAAGCCAAAAACGGCAAAGACGGTCTTACAGCGGAAGCTGATATTTACACAACATATTTAATCATCAGATAAATAAATTAAAGTGTGGACATGATTTGAATTTAAATTGGAGAACTGGTTGATTGTGGGGGCGTGCCTTAGTATGTGCGTAAAGAATTGTTACCACCACCCACACAATCAATTATTGTTTAATTTTATTGTCTATATATATGTATATATGTATGTGTGTGTGTGTGTGTGCGTGTGCGTGGCGAAAGCTAAATACAGCTAATGTTCGTGACTGCATAGAAATGTAGCGGCCGATATTTCCAGTCACGTATAATATATGCAAGAGGTAAGATCCGCATATCTCATTTTGATTTCCATATATATGCAATGCTGTTTTATATTTGCTAGCCAGTCGTTACTATGATGATTGATCATGGAAGATCCAAACGCGTCAGTGCGTTGCGACTGGCGGTAGTTTTGCTATGTTGTTTGACGACTGGTTAAATCAAATTGTGATTGGTGTTTACTTCAAGCTCGCAAACATGAGTTAAACAAATTGTTACCACCACCCGCGCAATCAATTAATATTTAATTATATTCCGTTTCCTGTTTTTTGTTGGGCAATCTATATGTTTAATCCTAATAAATCTCCAATGCTGCCCAAATTTTGGCTGCATAAAATAACTTATATCACAGTTGAGTTGCGGTCTGGTTACAAGTAAATGGCATTTTTAAACTGTGATGTACGTACCTGCGTCACAAAAAAAATATTTATTGCTTTTGCTCAGTTACGCAATACTCACTTTAATCTGAACGCCTATGCATAGACAAATACTTTGATTTCATGTCATTAAGTATATACTTTAATATTTTTATCCCAGCATTATTGGTCTCTATCAGTCATGAAAGCGAGCTGGAAATTACTTGTTAACTGTTATATTATTTTATGGAATCTTTTTATTTTAATCCATGTATTAAACTTACCAAAAATGTATAACGACAAGAAAAAAAATTCGTTATTCCTGTTAGGTTTAAACCTTCAAGTTATATGTGATTAGGATTGGATTCCTAGCTTGTCTAGAGATGGATCATCAACATCTACCCTGACACATATTAAGGAGTTCTGAGTCAAAAGACACCATTTGGCTAGATGATACTTCGCTTTTCGTAATATGCCGTGTAGCTCCCATATAGTTTGTATTCGAGTGGAGTACCAAGACAGGATTTGGTTATACACATTTACTTTTGTATATGGAGTGCTTAGTTTCTACAAGAAAACTTTTTTTCGTAATTTACGCTTAAGTACACGTAAATTAATTACCTTAGCATGAATTATACAAAAGCATACGTTTTCTTAAATTAAGTTTTCCAATTAGTACACTTTTGGCACTTATAATGCAAATAAAAACGTGTGTGTGCTTTGAAACTCTTTATGATTCAAGATGGTATATTTGGACACAGTTGGATATTTTACAATTAGTTTCATTATAAAAGTGATATTCAAACGCATATCTATGCACTTGAAGAGAAAAATTGAATGCAGAAAATAAAAAAAATATTATTTCAACAGATAAGCTAACTTTTAAATTATTTCTCTGTGATTTTCTCAAGAGAAAAGTGAAAATTATATTTTGCCAAATAAAAAAGGCTATTCAAAGAAAGTTTGCCGATTTAAGAAAAACAACAATCAAGTTTACACAAAATAGAAAAGCTTCGTGGGATCGCATTTCCTGAAGCGTCTGGACCTCACACGATTAACATCGAAGCTCAATGGCGAAGTTTCTAGTGTGGACGAAACTTTAATATTTGTATAAAATCTTTAAAAAATCATAAAGCCGCTCACCCTGACTGCAGGGTGGCTCAGTGGTTAGAGCAACAGACGTGCCCAGGTTCGAACCCTAACCGCGGCAAATTCTGGCCAGTACGTGATGAGCTCCCAACAAGAATGAAACCGGACTGCTGAATTAACTGCCTTTTCTACACTATACAATTCGTAGTTTACATTGACAAATATATGTAATTAATTGGTCAAGTGTTTATATCAAGATCGAAACCTTGATTATAGTAAATGATATCACCGCCCGCGCAACCAATGTTCGTTTAATTACATAAATATGGCAACCATTGTGGTAAATTATTGCTAAATTTAAAAGCAATAAACTCTTAATCTATGTAAAATGTAAAATAAATTACTACAGCACACACACACATATATATATATATATATATATATATATATATATACTACATATATATAAATCCATGAAAAGATCCTTTATTTAGAAAGCTATAATTTATTTCTGGATACTTGAAGATTTTAGATTGAAAGACTGAAAATATTTAACGAATTTATTTGGATGATTTTTTCGCAAAAATACATATATTAATGCATTTATCTGATTTAAATCAAGATTGCAAGCTTGATTTAATCACCAATATAATTGCACATGTATTTTTAGAGATTTCTTTTATAAATTAAACAAGCATAGATTTATAAATTTTCTAAATATAAAAATTATATTTTATTTTAAATTGTTTATTGATCTAACATTTCTGTATTGCTAGTTTTAAACCTGAAGCGGCATCTTTGAAAATGACTGAGTTATAAGCATCCATAGATAATTATATTTAATCGTTAATTATTTGCTTTGATATAAAGGGCTGAGGGACAGTTTTAAATATTTTCTTCTTCATGAATAAGTATTCCCAATGGTAATTTGAAATTTTATGGCACACTGATTTATTTTACGACATCCTGGAAGATTAAATTTATGAATTTCAAAAATTCAACTTTTTAATTATAAAATCAGATGCAAACTTTTTCAACATGCGGTTTGTTTTTCATAGACTAAATTCTCATTGAACTCTGTAATCGTGTGAAGATGGGTTATTTTGGCCATTTAATTAAAAAAGTAGATTTTTACTCAAATTGGAAGAATTTATTACATGTTGAATATACGTATTAAATATCATGCGACTAGTCCAAGAATTAAAAAAAAATTATATTCATCTAAATAGTATTGAACGATAGGTTAGCTAGACCCAAAGTTGTTTGCTTAATAGCTCAGGTTATTTCATTGTTGATGAGGCCAAAAAGTGCTTTGGCTTTAATTTCGTTACAAAAAAATCAATCAGCTTTTAGTTTTTATTATAGTTCACGTTTTATGGCCTGTGTGCGACACAGAAATAAAAATTGCCTCTAGAGTATGTTTTTATCAAACGGACCTGGAAATATATGTAATACAATTAAACAATCAATGATTGCGCAGGTGGAGGCAACAGTTATTCACATCAAGTTTGCTAGTTTGA
>JAQBSW010014997.1:0-5000 GCA_029291075.1 Eudiplozoon nipponicum | reverse complement strand
TTTCCAATAAAAATGCTGGGACAGGTGATAATTTACAACATCTAGATGCATCATGTGAGTTACATTACCTATGTAAAATGGTGGTCTCTATTTTCAATTTTAAAATCAAACAACATTTTAGTCACACGAAAGGTTCACTTTTTATAGTCGTAAATGGGACCTTTGCAATTTTTTTTGGAATTGCAGGTCATACCATGAACTTCGGGGGTATATCTGGTAGCAACACAGTCATCCAGAAGCCTTATATTGTTGTACTACGGTGAGCATAGCAGACCCACAGTTACAAAGGTGACTTTTTGCTGATAAATACAGTCGGTAATTCCTGTCCTTGCATCGGCAACGTCTTGACTACGCACCGACAGCCGGCCGAACATGGACTCGGTCGGCTCAAATCGGCAAATCCATTAAATATTGGCGTCGATTAAATTTCATGAATCGACATGATCGAAATTAAGAAAGTGTAACAAGAGAATTGGAAAATTCCATGCAGTATTAGAAAGTATTACTAAGCACAGATTACATTCAGCTACTATAAGCACCATATTGAAGAAATGCAAAAAAGCCGGCACCAAAGAAAAGAGTTTATTATTTTAAACCAAGGTTGCTAGATAGGTATTCACACCTGTCCAATTACATATTAATATTTTCAGTAATAACTAACCATTATGAGCTTTCCACGTACTGTCTAGAATTTTCCGGGGCAGGACTCGAACCTAGACACTTATGCTCCGGAGTAAATCACTCTAACCCCTGAGCCACCCAGCCGCACGATACGCGCAATTGTCAATTGTATTCTTACTCGTGCCTTTTAATTAGCCGTTCCCTCGTGGAATCTCTCTTGCCTCAAAGTTCCAGCTAAACACATCCAATCTGACATTATAAAACCGCCACAACGCAATCTGGGGAAGTTGCACTAAATTAAACATTTATGATTAAACAATCATTGGCTGCACGGGCGGTGATAAAAATGATTGTAAATTACGTTTGCAATCTCGATACAAACATCAATAACATTATATTTTACCTATTTTCAGTCTAAAATAAGCATTGTATAGTGTAGAAAAGGCAATTTATCCATAAAACAGCTTCTTCCTTAATGAGAACTCTTCATTGACTCTTTTTATATATATATATATATATATATATATATATATATATATATATATATGAAAACAAAACAACGTACTCCATGGAATAACATTTATTAATAAATCTTATTTCTACCAGTATCTACAGCCATTATTCTGGATTCGTTAGTATATTCGTTCATCCAATCCCAACTGTACATTTGTCGTAACCAATCCCCTCTTCGTTACGTCAGTCTTTGTTTTGCGCAATTTTTGACCACTCCTTTTGCGTACACGTCATTTGTTGTGTCATCGCTTGCATTGTAATTGCGTCCGTAATTGATGTATGTGTCGTATTTTGCAAAGCGTTGGCTATTTTTGAAGGCCTGACAGTTATGTCCTTTTAACAGTCCAGTTTAATTTCTCTTTGAATTATTTTCTGCAAGTTTAAGCGGGGCTTTAGCTTATTAATTGCAATAGCTTCAAAAGCCAGAAGCATTTTTTCTGTTTTTGCCTTCTACACAGCTGAAAAATTGTTAATACTCATCGCATGACCTGTGAGTAGTGCATGCACGGAAATTGCTGATTTTTGTACAGGAGCTGCATTCCAGTTTAATAGTTTTTGAGTGAGATGCTGATTTATTCTAGTTTCGAACCTCTTTTTTGATCTGCCGATGTACTGAGCGTTGCAGGTACATTGAAATTTGTATACAGACAAAGGAGTTGACGTCACAAAGAGGCTATCTTTTTAATTCGTGCGCATCAGTTTTGCAGTGTTGACCACCACTCTCACCTGTATTGATAAAAAATGTGCTTTAGTCGCTCGAATTACTTTTCTTTTGAAGATTTCAGCTGGAAGATCACCTCGATGAACCATTCCTGATAGTCATTATTTCTCAACGCTTCGCGAAGCAAATTTAGCTCTAATTCAATGTTGTTGGGTGAACAAATCCTGCGTATTTGTGTGTCCAGATTTATTATTAGGTTCCTTTTGTACGCCCATGGCACACTACTGAAATAATGGATATACTGTCCAGTCCAGCTTGATTTCTTGTGAACTGACCTTGAGATGGTACCTTCTTCATCTCACGTTATTCCTACATCTAGAAAGGATAAATATCCGTCTTGTTCTTCTTCTTTTGTAAACTTGATTTCTTGGTCTACCTTGATTATGTGATGTAGCATGTACGTCTATAACGGAACATGTTATGTTCTGTAAAAATTGTCTTTTCTGTTATAAACTAAATTATATTTTTGTTTATTTTGAAGTGGTTGATTTTGATCTAACTAGAACTTACAAAAGCTTCCACGACTAAGTAAATTTTCGGCTATCAACTGTATAAGATTTTAACGGTTTCCATGTCCAAACTCAAAATGCGATTTATGCTCATTTTTATTTTGATAGAAGGAAGAATTTTCCTAGCGCTTGAATGGAATGAATAGAAAGTTTTCGCATAAACTTTTTCCTAATAATTAACTCTTAATATTTCATTAAATGTGGTTGAATTTTGCGACTATAGAGAATGTATCTGTGTAAAATTCTAACTAAATATTTGTAAACATAGACCAAATTCCAAGTGAGATAAATATTATGTGAAAGATTACAGATATTTAGTGTAGGTATTCAATATATTTTTGCATACACATTAAAAGATGTTTTGTATCAAAGGTAATAAATCAATACATTGTATTCGTCAAAATATAAAGATTTATTGCCAGGTGTTTTAGAAACAATTAAATCAGACCATTATAAAGCTGAACATCAGTTTGAAAACTAAATAATACCAATCACCGTAACAGTGAGAACAGCAACGTTTTAATCTTGCATACAATTGTCTTGTAGGCTTTGAAATATTTCGACATAGAACATGAAATTTACTGCCTCGCGCAAATAAAAAATACAAATACCGGGATTCTGATCATTAAATGGGGTTTTAATGAAAAGGTGCTGGTTTTTTTAAAGAAATAAAATCATAAAATTGGCGAATATTTTAAATAAATGTAAAATATGTCATCGCCGGGGAACATATAAAATTGTCACAAGGACATTTTTGGTATCGTTTTGCCTTAGATCTTATTTTATAAAATTTTTTTCAAACAATATTGAAAGAATTTTCGATTTCAATCATTGGTTTATCAAGTTCATTTGAAAACAATTTAACTGACTAGCTCTTTTATATATCAGGTGTTTTGTATCTACTTACTAATTAATTAAATTAGGATCAGAGGTATAAACCAAAATCAACGACTCATCAGTAGGAGGCGGTGTTACGCCCTTTACATGAATTAAAGAAATGAGAAAAAATACACAGGCATGACGTACGCTTATCTATAGAGTCGTCAGTATTTGTTGTTAAATCACTGTAATTTCATTTCGATGACTGTACACATGCAGACAAATACACAGACCAATTTGACATTAACTTACCTAGTGAAAAAAACAAGTTATGCTTAAGGGATCTAACAACAAGTATAAATGGGGCAGTTTAAGCTAAACTTTTCCACTTTACATATTGATTGTCAAATTGTTTTTACAATGTGTTTTCCATTGAAAAAGAATTCTGAAAGAGGAGGTCGAAATATCTGGAATAATCAGGCATACAGTTTATGCACACACCTTGTTTCACAACACAAGTAAAAGGTAATTAATCTATGCCCTGTCGGGCAATATGTTTCTTTTAAAGATGGCAAACAATTTGTGCGTCAATATTGATTGAAAATTATTAAATTCGATTTAATTTTTTAAAACTTTTAATGGCGGTGAAGTTTGAATTTATGAATGTTTTCCGCTATGAAAATATTCTTGTAGCCGCGAAAATATTTTTTGTTAATTTGGATTAATCTTGGAGTTCCTATAAATTCAACAAAACGCTCGCATTGCAAAGACTAAGGCAAAATGCTATCTTAATAATATCTTATACGTAAACATAATACTAGAATTCATAATCATCATCAAAATCATCATTATTATCATCATCACCATCATCATCATCATCATCACCATCATCATCATTACCATCATCATCATCATCATCACCATCATCATTATCATCACCATCATCATCATCATCATCACCATCATCAGCATTATCATCATCATCATCATCATTCTCATCATCATCACCAGCATCACCATCACCATCATCATCATTACCATCATCATCATTATCATCACCATCATCATCATCATCATCATCATCATCACCATCATCATCATCATCATCATCATCATCACCATCGCTAAAATCATCATGAATCATCGTTCGCGCCGTAATCCACTTGAATCCTTGAAGAATCGTCATTGTCATCATCGACTACTCTACATCATCATCACCAGCATCACCATCACCATCATCATCGATTACGATCATCGTCTTTATCATCACCATCATCATCTAAATCATCATCACCGTCTCATCATCATTGCAGTCCATCATCATCATCATCGCCATCATCATTTATCATCATCATCATCATCATCGCCATCATCGGCGGTATCATCATCATCATCATCACCAGCATCCATCACCATCATCATCATTGCATCATCATTATCATCACCATCATCATCATCATCACCATCATCATCATTACCATCATCATCATCATCATCACCATCATAAAAAATCATCTTAATCATCATTCGCATAATAAAAATCACCATCATCGAAATCATCATTATCATCATCATCCTTCTCATCATCATCATCATCTCATCAGCATCATCATTACCATCGTCATTATCATCATCATCACCATCATAATCATCACCATCATAAAAATCATCATAATCATCATTCATCTAAAAAAATCATCTTCATCATCGAAATCATCATTCTCATCATCATCATCATTCTCATCATCATCATCATCATCATCATCATAATTACCATCACCAGTATCATCATGATCATCATCATTACCATCATCAGT
>JAQBSW010014996.1:0-10587 GCA_029291075.1 Eudiplozoon nipponicum | reverse complement strand
GAATCCATGAATCCGGATAAATTAGACACTCTTATTTCCTACGTCTCTCCTAACGTATATGAACACATCGTTGACTGTGATACATATGATCATGCTATCAAAACTCTAATGAATCTCTATGTCAGACCGAAAAATGAAGTCTTTGTTCGTCATATACTCGCGACTACTAAACAAGAAAATGGACAAACATTGGATCAATTTGTTCAGATTCTGAAATCGTTAGCTAGGGAGTGCAATTTCAAACCAACTACGGCCGAGGAAAATCGAGACGATGCTCTGCGCGATGCCTTCATTAATGGAATCCAGTCCAATTCAATCAGACAACGTCTCTTAGAACACAACTCACTTAATTTTCAAGCGGCTTTTGATCAAGCACGTGGTCTCGAAATGGCGGAAAAGCAATCATTATCATATCAAAACTGTTTGAATTCTGCACACACTGCAACGGTTCAGCCACTCTGTCCTTCATCAACCTCCGATAAATCTACAGATAATCTTGTTGCTGCTGTTAAACAAAAATGTGACTTTTGTGGGTACGATTATCATTTAAGATGGAAATGGCCGGCCAGAAAGGCTTTCTGTAAAATTTGTGGAAACAAAGGACATTTTCAAAAGGTATGCCGCTCTAAGAATCACCGCCCAGTGGTTTCGACGCTTCATCCTACCATATCTGCAACTGTATCAGCTGCTGCTCCTGATTGTCTCACCAAATGTGTAATAAATCTAGAAGTCAATAACATAAATTGTCATGCTCTCGTTGATACAGGCAGTTCCTGTAGTTATGTTTCAGAAGCCTTCGTTTTGAAAAATAATTGGAAAATTCACTCCTCTCAAGAAACAATAACCATGGCGTCTAGCTCATTATCGAGTCATACCAAAGGCCATTGTTTTGTGTCGATTCAATACAAATCATGTGTTTATCAAAATATCAAGCTATCTATACTTTCTGATCTTTGTACTGACGTACTCCTCGGTCATGACTTCCTTGGATTGCATAAAAGTGTAAATATCTCTTTTGGTGGTCATAAATCGTCATTCACCGTCTGTTTACTGAAACCTGCATCTGTTACGTCCCCGCCTCTTTTCCACCATTTAACTGCTAACTGGAGGCCTATTGCTACGAAATCAAGAAGGTACAATCGAATGGATGAAATATTTATCCGGGATGAAATAAACAGATTAGTTTCTGATGGCATTATCGAACCTTCAACATCCCCGTGGAGAGCACAAGTTCTCGTGGTATCGAATGAGAATCACAAGAAACGTATGGTTGTGGACTACAGCCAAACGGTCAACAAATTCACACTCTTAGACGCCTATCCTTTGCCGAAAATAGACCAAATGGCTGAAACCATTTCAAAATATCATATATTCAGCACTTTGGATCTCAAAAGCGCTTACCACCAGATACCTATCCAAGAACATGAAAAGGTATTTACTGCTTTCGAAGCGTGTGGACGCTTGTTTCAATTCCGTCGCATTCCCTTCGGAGTGACGAATGGTGTCTCATGTTTCCAAAGAACTATGGATCATATAATCGCACAGGAACATCTCACAGATACATTTGTCTATGTGGACAATGTGACAGTTTGCGGGAGAGATACGCTTGAACACGAAACAAATCTCAACAAATTTCTTAATGCCGCTAAAAAATATGGATTGACCTTAAATGAATCAAAGAGCATTTTCGCAGCTAAAGAAATTACTCTCCTTGGTTTTCAAATATCGAATGGAAAAATTAAACCTGATCCTGACCGATTAAAGCCTTTACAAGATCTCCCACCACCGTCGAATGTGCAATCGCAACAAAGAATTGTGGGATTTTTCGCTTATTATTCGCCGTGGATCTCCAACTTCTCCGATAAAATTCACTCACTCGTTCATAATCGAACTTTTCCTTTGCCCGTCTCTGTGAAACAAAATTTCGATGATCTTAAAAAAGAATTAGCCGTAGCAACTCTAGCTTCTATTCGTTGTGATATTCCGTTTGTCGTCGAAACTGATGCTTCGGACGTAGCTATTGCTGCCACTTTGAACCAAGATGGAAGACCCGTGGCGTTTTTCTCTCGGACGTTGACGCCATCTGAAAAACATCACTCAGCTGTTGAAAAAGAAGCCTATGCCGTGGTTGAAGCTATTCGAAAATGGAGGCATTTACTTTTGGGTAATCATTTCAAACTTGTCACTGATCAAAGATCTGTTTCCTTTATTTTTGGCAATCAAAATCGAGGAAGAGTGAAGAACGATAAAATTTTGCGCTGGAAAATGGAATTATCACCTTACAGCTTCGATGTTGTCTATAGACCCGGAAAAGATAACAAAGCAGCAGATGCACTAAGTCGATCCTGTTGTGGTGCGCTTCTAAATGGACTGGATTTAAAACAAATACATGATTCTCTTTGTCATCCTGGAATTTCTCGTATGCTCCACTTTGTGAAATCTCGTAATTTACCATATTCTATTGATGAAATTCGAAAAATGACCTTGAGTTGTGAAGTGTGCTCTGAAATCAAGCCCAGATTTCCTTCGGCAATTCAAGGCCAATTAATCAAAGCTACCCAACCGTTTGAGCGGTTATCTATCGATTTTAAAGGACCTCTTCCTTCATCAACTCGTAGTCGTTATCTACTGACGGTCATCGATGAATATTCTCGATTTCCCTTTGCATTTGCTTGTCCTGACCTTAGCAGTCACACCGTCATACTTCACCTGTGTCAAATATTCGCAATGTTTGGGATGCCTTCGTACATTCACTCAGACAGAGGTTCTTCCTTCATGTCGACCGAGGTACAAAATTTTCTTCGGGAAAAAGGTATAGCTTCGAGTAGAACGACTCCTTATAATCCCAAAGGAAATGGACAGGTAGAAAGAATGAATGGTACCTTATGGAAATCGATCCTTCTCGCTCTCAGATCAAAAAGGCTTTCAGTTGAAAACTGGGAATGCGTGCTGCTGGACGCATTACATTCAATCCGTTCATTATTGTGCACATCTACCAACGAAACCCCTCACGAGCGTCTTTTTCGACACAATAGAAGGTCGACTTTTGGTACCACACTCCCAACCTGGCTTACTGTTCCTGGCAAAGTTTTACTCAAGAAGAATGCTAGAGTTTCTAAATATGACCCCTCTGTGGAAGAAGTTGAACTAATTCATTGCAATCCTAACTATGCGCATGTTCGTTTTTCTGATGGAAGAGAAGATACAGTATCTATCCGTCAATTAGCCCCGAAAGGCTCCGACGCACTGATGAATGAAGCTGGAACTAATATGGGACTCTGTGAAAATGAACCGGTTGTTGCTGATGAACAAACCTCCTATAATGACGATACCGATATTGATAATGTTAAGGCAAATGGTGAATCTACGGATAACTCAAATGCTCGTGACCTATCAGAGAATCTCGAAAACCTTATCAATCAACAACAACGTGTTCATCCTTATAACTTACGAAGTGGAAATGTTTAAATACTATGTTTTCTCAATCCTCTTTGAATTGTTACTATAACAGTCTTGTTCCGACTCTGACGCTACGCTACAAATCGCAGTGGAGGAGAATGATATGATTGTTTATTTGTACACACATTTATATTCACACCGTTCGTATACTAACATGTTTTGCTTTGTCTTTTAGCATGTATATCTGCATTATATGATGAATAAAGCCTAATATTTTAGGCAACTCTTTCTTCTGACTTGTCTACTCACTCTGCCCGTTTGCTGTGCTTGTTACTTTGATTCAGAACAAGACCAAATGGCTGAAACCATTTCAAAATATCATATATTCAGCACTTTGGATCTCAAAAGCGCTTACCACCAAATACCTATCCAAGAACATGAAAAGGTATTTACTGCTTTCGAAGCGTGTGGACGCTTGTTTCAATTCCGTCGCATTCCCTTCGGAGTGACGAATGGTGTCTCATGTTTCCAAAGAACTATGGATCATATAATCGCACAGGAACATCTCACAGATACATTTGTCTATGTGGACAATGTGACAGTTTGCGGGAGAGATACGCTTGAACACGAAACAAATCTCAACAAATTTCTTAATGCCGCTAAAAAATATGGATTGACCTTAAATGAATCAAAGAGCATTTTCGCAGCTAAAGAAATTACTCTCCTTGGTTTTCAAATATCGAATGGAAAAATTAAACCTGATCCTGACCGATTAAAGCCTTTACAAGATCTCCCACCACCGTCGAATGTGCTATCGCAACAAAGAATTGTGGGATTTTTCGCTTATTATTCGCCGTGGATCTCCAACTTCTCCGATAATATCCACTCACTCGTTCATAATCGAACTTTTCCTTTGCCCGTCTCTGTGAAACAAAATTTCGATGATCTTAAAAAAGAATTAGCCGTAGCAACTCTAGCTTCTATTCGTTGTGATATTCCGTTTGTCGTCGAAACTGATGCTTCGGACGTAGCTATTGCTGCCACTTTGAACCAAGATGGAAGACCCGTGGCGTTTTTCTCTCGGACGTTGACGCCATCTGAAAAACATCACTCAGCTGTTGAAAAAGAAGCCTATGCCGTGGTTGAAGCTATCGAAAATGGAGCATTTCTTTTGGTAATCATTTCAAACTTGTCACTGATCAAAGATCTGTTTCCTTTATTTTTGGCAATCAAAATCGAGGAAGAGTGAAGAACGATAAAATTTTGCGCTGGAAAATGGAATTATCACCTTACAGCTTCGATGTTGTCTATAGACCCGGAAAAGATAACAAAGCAGCAGATGCACTAAGTCGATCCTGTTGTGGTGCGCTTCTAAATGGACTGGATTTAAAACAAATAAATGGTTCTCTTTGTCATCCTGGAATTTCTCGTATGCTCCACTTTGTGAAATCTCGTAATTTACCATATTCTATTGATGAAATTCGAAAAATGACCTTGAGTTGTGAAGTGTGCTCTGAAATCAAGCCCAGATTTCCTTCGGCAATTCAAGGCCAATTAATCAAAGCTACCCAACCGTTTGAGCGGTTATCTATGGATTTTAAAGGACCTCTTCCTTCATCAACTCGTAATCGTTATCTACTGACGGTCATCGATGAATATTCTCGATTTCCCTTTGCATTTGCTTGTCCTGACCTTAGCAGTCACACCGTCATACTTCACCTGTGTCAAATATTCGCAATGTTTGGGATGCCTTCGTACATTCACTCAGACAGAGGTTCTTCCTTCATGTCGACCGAGGTACAAAATTTTCTTCGGGAAAAAGGTATAGCTTCGAGTAGAACGACTCCTTATAATCCCAAAGGAAATGGACAGGTAGAAAGAATGAATGGTACCTTATGGAAATCGATCCTTCTCGCTCTCAGATCAAAAAGGCTTTCAGTTGAAATTTGGGAATGCGTGCTGCTGGACGCATTACATTCAATCCGTTCATTATTGTGCACATCTACCAACGAAACTCCTCACGAGCGTCTTTTTCGACACAATAGAAGGTCGACTTTTGGTACCACACTCCCAACCTGGCTTACTGTTCCTGGCAAAGTTTTACTCAAGAAGAATGCTAGAGTTTCTAAATATGACCCCTCTGTGGAAGAAGTTGAACTAATTCATTGCAATCCTAACTATGCGCATGTTCGTTTTTCTGATGGAAGAGAAGATACAGTATCTATCCGTCAATTAGCCCCGAAAGGCTCCGACGCACTGATGAATGAAGCTGGAACTAATATGGGACTCCGTGAAAATGAACCGGTTGTTGCTGATGAACAAACCTCCTATAATGACGATACCGATATTGATAATGTTAAGGCAAATGGTGAATCTACGGATAACTCAAATGCTCGTGACCTATCAGAGAATCTCGAAAACCTTATCAATCAACAACAACGTGTTCATCCTTATAACTTACGAAGTGGAAATGTTTAAATACTATGTTTTCTCAATCCTCTTTGAATTGTTACTATAACAGTCTTGTTCCGACTCTGACGCTACGCTACAAATCGCAGTGGAGGAGAATGATATGATTGTTTATTTGTACACACATTTATATTCACACCGTTCGTATACTAACATGTTTTGCTTTGTCTTTTAGCATGTATATCTGCATTATATGATGAATAAAGCCTAATATTTTAGGCAACTCTTTCTTCTGACTTGTCTAATCATTCTGCCCGTTTGCTGTGCTTGTTACTGTGATTCAGAACAAGCGCTTTCAGTTGAAATCTGGGAATGCGTGCTGCTGGACGCATTACATTCAATCCGTTCATTATTGTGCACATCTACCAACGAAACTCCTCACGAGCGTCTTTTTCGACACAATAGAAGGTCGACTTTTGGTAACACACTCCCAACCTGGCTTACTGTTCCTGGCAAAGTTTTACTCAAGAAGAATGCTAGAATTTCTAAATATGACCCCTCTGTGGAAGAAGTTGAACTAATTCATTGCAATCCTAACTATGCGCATGTTCGTTTTTCTGATGGAAGAGAAGATACAGTATCTATCCGTCAATTAGCCCCGAAAGGCTCCGACGCACTGATGAATGAAGCTGGAACTAATATGGGACTCTGTGAAAATGAACCGGTTGTTGCTGATGAACAAACCTCCTATAATGACGATACCGATATTGATAATGTTAAGGCAAATGGTGAATCTACGGATAACTCAAATGCTCGTGACCTATCAGAGAATCTCGAAAACCTTATCAATCAACAACAACGTGTTCATCCTTATAACTTACGAAGTGGAAATGTTTAAATACTATGTTTTCTCAATCCTCTTTGAATTGTTACTATAACATTCTTGTTCCGACTCTGACGCTACGCTACAAATCGCAGTGGAGGAGAATGATATGTTTGTTTATTTGTACACACATTTATATTAACACCGTTCGTATACTAACATGTTTTGTTTTGTCTTTTAGCATGTATATCTGCATTATATGATGAATAAAGCCTAATATTTTAGGCAACTCTTTCTTCTGACTTGTCTAATCATTCTGCCCGTTTGCTGTGCTTGTTACTGTGATTCAGAACAAGGGCTTTCAGTTGAAATCTGGGAATGCGTGCTGCTGGACGCATTACATTCAATCCGTTCATTATTGTGCACATCTACCAACGAAACTCCTCACGAGCGTCTTTTTCGACACAATAGAAGGTCGACTTTTGGTACCACACTCCCAACCTGGCTTACTGTTCCTGGCAAAGTTTTACTCAAGAAGAATGCTAGAGTTTCTAAATATGACCCCTCTGTGGAAGAAGTTGAACTAATTCATTGCAATCCTAACTATGCGCATGTTCGTTTTCCTGATGGAAGAGAAGATACAGTATCTATCCGTCAATTAGCCCCGAAAGGCTCCGACGCACTGATGAATGAAGCTGGAACTAATATGGGACTCCGTGAAAATGAACCGGTTGTTGCTGATGAACAAACCTCCTATAATGACGATACCGATAATGATAATGTTAAGGCAAATGGTGAATCTACGGATAACTCAAATGCTCGTGACCTATCAGAGAATCTCGAAAACCTTATCAATCAACAACAACGTGTTCATCCTTATAACTTACGAAGTGGAAATGTTTAAATACTATGTTTTCTCAATCCTCTTTGAATTGTTACTATAACATTCTTGTTCCGACTCTGACGCTACGCTACAAATCGCAGTGGAGGAGAATGATATGATTGTTTATTTGTACACACATTTATATTCACACCGTTCGTATACTAACATGTTTTGCTTTGTCTTTTAGCATGTATATCTGCATTATATGATGAATAAAGCCTAATATTTTAGGCAACTCTTTCTTCTGACTTGTCTAATCATTCTGCCCGTTTGCTGTGCTTGTTACTGTGATTCAGAACAAGGGCTTTCAGTTGAAATCTGGGAATGCGTGCTGCTGGACGCATTACATTCAATCCGTTCATTATTGTGCACATCTACCAACTGAAACTCCTCACGAGCGTCTTTTTCGACACAATAGAAGGTCGACTTTTGGTACCACACTCCCAACCTGGCTTACTGTTCCTGGCAAAGTTTTACTCAAGAAGAATGCTAGAGTTTCTAAATATGACCCCTCTGTGGAAGAAGTTGAACTAATTCATTGCAATCCTAACTATGCGCATGTTCGTTTTCCTGATGGAAGAGAAGATACAGTATCTATCCGTCAATTAGCCCCGAAAGGCTCCGACGCACTGATGAATGAAGCTGGAACTAATATGGGACTCCGTGAAAATGAACCGGTTGTTGCTGATGAACAAACCTCCTATAATGACGATACCGATAATGATAATGTTAAGGCAAATGGTGAATCTACGGATAACTCAAATGCTCGTGACCTATCAGAGAATCTCGAAAACCTTATCAATCAACAACAACGTGTTCATCCTTATAACTTACGAAGTGGAAATGTTTAAATACTATGTTTTCTCAATCCTCTTTGAATTGTTACTATAACATTCTTGTTCCGACTCTGACGCTACGCTACAAATCGCAGTGGAGGAGAATGATATGATTGTTTATTTGTACACACATTTATATTCACACCGTTCGTATACTAACATGTTTTGCTTTGTCTTTTAGCATGTATATCTGCATTATATGATGAATAAAGCCTAATATTTTAGGCAACTCTTTCTTCTGACTTGTCTACTCATTCTGCCCGTTTGCTGTGCTTGTTACTGTGATTCAGAACAAGGGCTTTCAGTTGAAATCTGGGAATGCGTGCTGCTGGACGCATTACATTCAATCCGTTCATTATTGTGCACATCTACCAACGAAACTCCTCACGAGCGTCTTTTTCGACACAATAGAAGGTCGACTTTTGGTACACACACTCCCAACCTGGCTTACTGTTCCTGGCAAAGTTTTACTCAAGAAGAATGCTAGAGTTTCTAAATATGACCCCTCTGTGGAAGAAGTTGAACTAATTCATTGCAATCCTAACTATGCGCATGTTCGTTTTCCTGATGGAAGAGAAGATACAGTATCTATCCGTCAATTAGCCCCGAAAGGCTCCGACGCACTGATGAATGAAGCTGGAACTAATATGGGACTCCGTGAAAATGAACCGGTTGTTGCTGATGAACAAACCTCCTATAATGACGATACCGATAATGATAATGTTAAGGCAAATGGTGAATCTACGGATAACTCAAATGCTCGTGACCTATCAGAGAATCTCGAAAACCTTATCAATCAACAACAACGTGTTCATCCTTATAACTTACGAAGTGGAAATGTTTAAATACTATGTTTTCTCAATCCTCTTTGAATTGTTACTATAACATTCTTGTTCCGACTCTGACGCTACGCTACAAATCGCAGTGGAGGAGAATGATATGATTGTTTATTTGTACACACATTTATATTCACACCGTTCGTATACTAACATGTTTTGCTTTGTCTTTTAGCATGTATATCTGCATTATATGATGAATAAAGCCCTAATATTTTAGGCAACTCTTTCTTCTGACTTGTCTAATCATTCTGCCCGTTTGCTGTGCTTGTTACTGTGATTCAGAACAAGGGCTTTCAGTTGAAATCTGGGAATGCGTGCTGCTGGACGCATTACATTCAATCCGTTCATTATTGTGCACATCTACCAACGAAACTCCTCACGAGCGTCTTTTTCGACACAATAGAAGGTCGACTTTTGGTACCACACTCCCAACCTGGCTTACTGTTCCTGGCAAAGTTTTACTCAAGAAGAATGCTAGAGTTTCTAAATATGACCCCTCTGTGGAAGAAGTTGAACTAATTCATTGCAATCCTAACTATGCGCATGTTCGTTTTCCTGATGGAAGAGAAGATACAGTATCTATCCGTCAATTAGCCCCGAAAGGCTCCGACGCACTGATGAATGAAGCTGGAACTAATATGGGACTCCGTGAAAATGAACCGGTTGTTGCTGATGAACAAACCTCCTATAATGACGATACCGATAATGATAATGTTAAGGCAAATGGTGAATCTACGGATAACTCAAATGCTCGTGACCTATCAGAGAATCTCGAAAACCTTATCAATCAACAACAACGTGTTCATCCTTATAACTTACGAAGTGGAAATGTTTAAATACTATGTTTTCTCAATCCTCTTTGAATTGTTACTATAACATTCTTGTTCCGACTCTGACGCTACGCTACAAATCGCAGTGGAGGAGAATGATATGATTGTTTATTTGTACACACATTTATATTCACACCGTTCGTATACTAACATGTTTTGCTTTGTCTTTTAGCATGTATATCTGCATTATATGATGAATAAAGCCTAATATTTTAGGCAACTCTTTCTTCTGACTTGTCTGACTCATTCTGCCCGTTTGCTGTGCTTGTTACTGTGATTCAGAACAAGGGCTTTCAGTTGAAATCTGGGAATGCGTGCTGCTGGACGCATTACATTCAATCCGTTCATTATTGTGCACATCTACCAACGAAACCCCTCACGAGCGTCTTTTTCGACACAATAGAAGGTCGACTTTTGGTAACACACTCCCAACCTGGCTTACTGTTCCTGGCAAAGTTTTACTCAAGAAGAATGCTAGAGTTTCTAAATATGACCCCTCTGTGGAAGAAGTTGAACTAATTCATTGCAATCCTAACTATGCGCATGTTCGTTTTTCTGATGGAAGAGA
>JAQBSW010014995.1:0-10588 GCA_029291075.1 Eudiplozoon nipponicum | reverse complement strand
AACTTTTTATAATTAGTAGACCAATCATTACCTCACCTATACCTCATCTCATCTCGTATGCAGAATATTTTAGAGGAGAGAGACAGTATCGAACCTTTTGTTATTTGTTATAACTGTATTGCTACTATGTCACGGTAATCAAAATTTAAAATGCTAATTAAATTTTGATTACCGTGACATAGTAGCAATACAGTTATAACAAATAACAAAAGGTTCGATACTGTTTCTCTCCCCTAAAATATTCTGCATACGAGATGAGATGAGGTATAGGTGAGGTAATGATTGGTATGCTAATTATAAAAAGTTATATATTGAGTTTAGTTACTGAGACAAATTCTATGATTAAAATAGTGTTGAGTCAAATATATAAATAGAATGGTTTTGGAACGAGGTTACCACATTTGCTTAAATTGTGATCAGTGTTGTGTTGCCTGATGATGGTGCTGGAAAGTAGGCACCGAAACGTCGCCAGTAAACAAAGATGTGATAGAACCGCATTTCCAATTGAAGTAAAAATGAGTCAACCTGATCAAAGACAAAACAAAATTGGAAATAGTGACAAATCGGATCTTTGTGTAACTGCCCGTGTACAGCTATTACCCGCGTACGTTGTGTCTATTCGTATAAACTGGCTGCATTATACACACAAAGGCTAACAAATTGAACAACTGTATAATTAAACATTGGTTGCGCGGGCGGTGATATCAACTATAATAATCAAGGTTACAGTCTTGATACTAGCACCTGACCCATTAATTACTTGTCGGTATAAACTAAGAATTGTATAGTGTATAAACCGGTCTATTGGATGAATTGCCTTTTCTACTCTACAAAATTCTTAGCTTATACTGACATATGTAAGTAATTAATGTGTCAGGTGCTTATACCAAGACCGCAACCTTGATTATAATAAAAAATTTGATAACTATAATTTCCACTGGTGGACATAAAACTGAACATAAATAAGATAACTGAATTCTCATATAGACATTGTGTTAGTCGGTGGTGGTAATATTCGTGTTCTGTTACAATAAGGAGCGCGGAACGAGGCGACAACCGGAAGAGATATTGAAAATATCACCATAAAGGGAAAAAGGAAAATAAAATTTTGGTGATGGTTAGAAAATACTTTCAGTGCAACAATGTTTAAAAACACGAAATATAATTACACGAAAAAAAAATTTCAAAAATAAAATATACGACCCAAGAATAAACGCTCTAGTTATGAAACAAGAATAATAAATTTAACAACACAGGTTACTTAAAATAAAACTCTCTTAATGATTAATCCATATCTACTATAATCTTTTTAAATTAATTCCAGATTATGTTTCATGCCATAAATCAGGGCAATTATGTTCATATTAAAAAAAGATATCAAATCTTTATTTTCTCTAGCTTCTCATAATACTTATAATATTATGACACTCGCAAGAATCGATAGCGTATCCAATTTCATGAAGCCCAGCCACTTTATGACATATGATTTCTTGAAGGCAACATAATTTAATTTAATACTTTCAGAAATAAAATTCCTCTCCAAATTGGAGTTAAATAAATCAATTCATATTCAATTTTTCAATAGATTATTGCGTGCTAGATCTGATTGATAGCGTAAAATTTGCATAATAAACACGCAGTAGAAGTCGTCCACGATGACGTCCAAAAGCTAACTGTCATGATACCACTAATGCCAGAATTAAATTCTCAGCATTACATAAGTCAAACTAGCTGCATAAGATCAATAAAACTTTTAAAACTAATTTTACAAATTTAGCTAGTTAATGTCTATTGTATCAAGATTAAATAGTCGTTAAATTGTATATCTTGAGTTTCAGTGCAATTAATCTTCTAGAAAATAATAGCTATAATATGAAACATTGCACGATTTTTCTTTCAATTACCTCAGCAATGAACATGTTACTATACTAGAATGCTGAGATTGTAAAATCATTAAATATAATAAATTTTAAACAATTAGTGATAACAATCATTTCAATCAAGGTTGCAAATTTGAGATAAACATAAATAATCTTATAATGTTATATTAATAGTACTAATGATGACAGTAGGCAACAAAAATCAAGTTATAAATCAAATGCAGTATTACACAAAAGTGAGTGAAACAGTGAATAGCAATTATATGTCAGTAAAGATAGCAATGTGGATGGTACAAGATGATTAAGAAAAGTACCGCCTGTCAGTTATAGCACAGCCCCACGTTGATATAAAAAAGCTATATTTGAATAGGATAATACTGACCGGAATTTATTCTTTAAAAATGACAGCATTTCAATTCTCAGAAGGATTTATAACTTAAGTCCTATATATATATATATATATATATATATATATATATATATATATATATATATTTACAACGCAACGACCGAAGTGAACGTGCTTGTGGTTTCCTAAAATTCACTAATTTTAAAAGGATAGCGGGTTTCATTTTGTTTTTTTTTATTTTTAGATTCTCGCGATTTCTTGTCTGATTTTATCTCTGGGATACACCTGCTATTTAATTACACAATTTTCTTGGAATTTACCTACATATCCCAAGGACTTACTCTTAGCTCATCCGATTTTCCGTTTCTTATAGACGTTTATGCCCATGTTTCTTCTCTCTTATTGTAATCTACACTATATTTGCTTTTATATTTCACTCCACCATGAGCCAGATTTTATCGCCAGCCTCAATCTCCCTGTTCTTAACCCAAAAGCTAATCTCCAATCTTGCTGATCTCCAGCGACAAATGGTTGATGTCACAGAACTTCTTGGAGCTTGACTGGCAACCTTTCGATCTCCACCCTGCAGCCCCACCTATTGCGTCAGGCTGACGAGTTTTTGGACGGTGTAACTAGGGAGGTTGTCCTGCGAAACCACAGTAAGCGCAACCTCTTTCTCTGGTCTCTACGCTCCCCTCTCAAAGGACGATCTGGCCTCGGATCTCATCAGGCAACTGGGGGATAACTTCAGCCACCTCAAAGAGGTCTCTTCGGGCAAAGGTCGCGCTTTTGTGCTTTCTTCACACAAAAGACTGTCTGACGACGAGCTTAGTCATCTCAAATCGCAATCACCTTTATTATCGTCAGGTAAAGTCAAATTAAAGCGTGAATGCACGATACTACAAAGGACAATAAAGAAAACTCAGACCCCTAAGCCTGGAACCACTCACGCCTTTCCGGGCTGGAGCAATCCGAAGAAACGCCACTCACTTTACGGCGGCGTCCTCGGCGATGCCCTTTCCTCTAGACTCCTCCGCCCTGTTTGAAGGGCTTCCCTTCACCAATTACCCATACTCCAAGACCGTTCTCCCCCCATAGTCTCAAGCCTTATCGCGTCGTCGTGGCCGACCACGCCGCATAGTCCCCAAATAACGGACCCTCTCCCCCTATCTCCTCTGCCAGACCCACATCCCCACGTCATGTCACTTTCACGACCAGTGCCGAGGTCCAGAAACCGAAAAGACGTAAGAACCCAGGGCTACGCAGGATATCAACTCAGCCCCATCAAATTCAACTCTTCCGACAACCACATCGACCCCACCCAGGATCCTTGCGTCTCAGCCCCTGATAAGATCATGTCCCCTCCAGAGCACCCCCTCGAACCCAGATATCTCGCCTCCTTCTTGCTTTTAAATCCTCCAATTGCCTCACTTACCAGACAAAACTTGGATAAATGAGATGCAGATCGACGCTGACCACTCCATTCTCGTCAACGAGCAGTCAGTCACTCTCATCATCTCTCGATCTCGCTCCGGCCGCCAGCACAAAGCCCCCGTTCACTTCTCCTACCCGGTCTAACCGTCCTTCCCACAGATCACTCTCAGCATTTCTTATCAATTGTAGATCGCTTATACCTAAAATCATTCAACTGCGAGTATTTCTATCCTCTAACGAGCTTGACATGCTTTCTTGTTGAAACATGGTTGTCCCCATCCATACACTGCGATGACGTTTTCCTCACCCATGGTTACACTTTCCTTCGTAGTGACAGAACTGTCGGTCGAGGGGGCGGGCTGGCTGCCTATGTCCGATCCTCTCCCATGCCCAAACGTTTGTCTACATCGAAATCACTAGGATTGGAACTTTTCTCTGGCAAATTCTGGCCAGTACATGATGTGTTCCCAATAAGGACGAAACCGGTCTACTGGATGAATTGCCTTTTCTACACTATACAATTCTTAGTTTATACTGGCATATGTAAGTAATTAATGGGTCATGTGTTTATATCAAGACCGCAACCTTGATTATAATAATTGTTATCACCACCCGCGCAACCAATGTTCGTTTAATTATATAGAATTTTTCTCGTTTTAGCTACTTATCTTTAACCAAAGTATATCTACCTGTGTTGTCTACAGACCTCCCAACTTATCAATTATAGACGACACTCGCGGGGCTCAACTTTTTTCTTTCAGCACTCCGATCGTTACGTCGTTGTGGGCGACCTTAACCTCCCAAAGGTAAACTGGAAAAATATAACTTCTGAAAGTCACCCGCTGCTTTGAATCTCCGCGGATAACCTACTAAATCAGTTTATGCACTTCCCTACCTGAGGGAACAACAAAATTGTCCTCTCCAATAAAGAGGTGACCGATGTCCAATCTCTGGAGATCTTCCCTAATCTCGACCACTGTCAGGTATCCTTCCTCATTCCTCTTTTATTCTTTATCCCTAGAGAGGGCCCTCAATCATTCAGGCGATTCACCAACTGGGAAGAGTTTCGCCGACTCTGTAACGCCGTTAACTTGAGGGACCATTTTCTCCCAAACAACCTCTCCTCATGCTTTTCCGATGTCCATAACATCTTACTCTTCCAATTCAATTCTTCCGCCTCTATTCAACACATACACGCGGCGAACAAGTTGAACACCATGTTTAAGACACGCGACAACCTTGCACGCAACTCTAGATTACGCACATCATGACTTGCTCGCGCCCTCGCACTGCGACGTATCGATGGGCACATTAAACAGGTTATCAGCGAATAAGCGCTTAACATCGAGAGACGCATCCGCACGGCTCCTAACTCCCGGATAAAGTTCGCTGTCATCAAACACCAATTGCTACAAAAGCCCAAAACCTCATATATAATTTTCTCTCGGTCGGACAATTCCTGATTGGCCGAAGATTATTTAAATTATCTCAACTCCGTCCCCACTCCCACTCCACCTGCTGAGATATTAGACAACGGAGACGCTGAGAACCTACGCTGGTTCAACGTTTCACCGGCCTCCGTAGCTCAAGAAATTAAAGACATCAAATCTAAACACCAATTTGATCAATACGGTGTCTCGGTCAGCATGATGTTATCAACCGATGCCTCGAAACTACCTATCTTCCCCCGGAATGGCTTAATTCGACGATCTCTCCTACCCAAAAAAATTACACTTCGTCGATCTCCTCATTCAATAAAATCGTCGACAGGGTCTTATGCAACCTAAGCTACCCTTTCATTAAGTCTCAGGTCAACTTCTATCTCATCGACGATCAACATGGCTTCCTGAATGGCCACTCCTCTCCCACCAGATTAGTCAGTGTCCTTAATCACTGCTACGCCTCTTTCTCCAAAGGTCATGAATTCACTCTCCTCTTCCTGGATATATCCAAGGCTTTTGATTCTTTTTCATTTTCAGCAATTGATTCCACCTTATTGAGCAGTGGTATCTACGGCAACATTCTCAATCTTATCAGTTACTATCTCCGAAACCGATGCGCAACTGTAAAAGTCGGAAATAGTCACTCGAGGTCAGCCCTTATCCGGTCTGGAGTTCCCCAGGGCTCCGTAATTGGTCCTATTCTTTTCAACCTTACACTAGAATAGGTACGTATTGAGGACAACCTTTTCAAGCTGTTTAAATATGTGGATGACATTGTCATAGTGTTCAGAAACCCCACATCATCCAACCCTTCCTTACCCTTTATATCGGAGCTTTTATCCTCGCTCCATTCACAGCTTAGCAATATCGGTCTCAAACTAAACCCTGCCAAGACTCGTTTGATGAAACTCTCCTCCGACCAATTCTGTTTTTTTCCGGATGCAAATTATCCCCTTGATATTGAAATAATAGATTCGGCTAAGCACCTTGGTATCAATTTATCAAAATCTCTAGACTTCTCCCCACACCTTACACACACTACTTCCAAACTCTTCAAATGGGCCCGTTTGAACTGCTTCAAGACTAACAACACCACTTTCCAACTCACGCTATTCAAGGTCTATGTCATACCTCTCATTTCATATGCTAGCGAATTCTACTGTCCTCTCACTCTAGGCTCCTCGCACGCCATCAAACAGATTTACAGATTTCTGAAGCGTCTTCCCTCACAGCCAAAATTATCGGGAACGCCCTCTCCTGGCAAACCTTTTACAACTTTGGTTTACCCGTCACCTTCGAGTCATTTCTTTTATTCATAAGATTAAAACTTTCCTATCACTGTCCAACTTCGCTGACTCAAGTCACCACTACGCCGCACGCTCTAGCAACTCTTCAATCCAATCTAACCATACTCCAAACAGTCTTCCCGCGGAAATATAACTCCTATCACAGCACGAATTTAAAAAGGCAGCCCACAAGTACTTCTTTAACAAATTTCAATGTCAGACGATTGATTGGAAGCTAAATTGGTTCCTTCTTGAACCATAACACTTCTTTCACCACCAGGCTATTCTCCTTTTACTAGTTTCGGAAGGCGAAGACCCTTCTGGCTGAACTCTAATTTCCACTTTTCCCCTCTTATTTTAAATTTCTCACTCTTGACTCTCTGATACAATTTCTATTCTCATTTTTAATTCTATCGCATCCATATAGTGAATACTTTACCACGTTTTTATCAACTAATTATTTTCCTTTTTGTTTTAGCGAACGACAGGAATCTCAAAAAGTTTACTGTATCAACCGACTTTTTACATCGGACATTGATTCTCCCTTGCCTACCATCAGTCATACCTCGCTCAATGGAAGCCAGTGAACCCTGCACGAGACACAAGCTTCAATCTAGTCGACTCCATCCTAGTCAATACTACCCTACAGAAATTCAATATCCACGACAAAGAACTCCGTCGGTCGACGTCTGCTACCGGTCCGCCATCACTTTCGAACTCACACTCAAATTCGTCTGTCCGACACCAGCCTACCCCGCATTGATGCTCGGACCCTTCATGGATTGTACTCCAGTTGATCCTATCTAGTCAAATGGAATCTCTCTTTTTCACCAGATCGAACTATCATGAAGTTGATGAAAGCACTTCTCTTCCTCAACTCCTCCCTCCCCTGTGGTTAAATACTTTGCTAGTCACAATTTCATTCATCTCCACATATCCTACCTTTGATTTGTTATTTCAATGGTTGGGCCTGTTGGCCTTTGTTGCCAAATAAATGTATTATATATATATATATATATATGTGTGTGTGTGTGTGTGTATTAAGTATATCTAAATAAAAATATGAGCAACCAAATGGGTTCCCTCACATCTTATATAAGAATCTCAAAATTTTTCCAAATATAAATTGCAAATATCCACATCTTATATGAATATTTAGAATCATTCATGAGTATGTCTCCAGCCATGATATATATATACATAACGGCCATGGCGTGGATGAACATATAGCAACCATGGAGTTTCTCTCATATCTGTATAAATTTATACATTCATTTATATATATATATATATATATATATATATATATATATATATATATATGTGTGTGTGTGTGTGTGTGTACACGCCATATGTAATCTGTATATCTAAATAAACATATAAGCAACCATGTGAGGTCCTTCCAGATTATTTAAATATTTTACATATTCATCCAGTAATAAATTTATAGAAATGCATACACGTGCAGCATGTAATCATAGTAATTCGTATTGTTCATGGCTATATGTAGACTGTAAAAGAACAGTAGGTCTCCCATTCCTAGAGCGGATGGTTTGAACTCGGAATTATCCTTCTCTTAAATAATCTGTCAACGAAGGCTGATGTGCACTATTTGCCCAGATGCCAATGGCCAGTTTCATTTAGCAGCCGAAACTAGCCCTTCGCGTCTGGTACGCTTGCCGTCATTCCGTTACTACACATTTAACAATAAAAGTTACTGCGCAGTTAGACCAAACTCGGGGCTTTACATGAAACGGGATGATGGATATGTCCCATTTAGACCCTGCAGGTTCATACTACGATTCCCGGGCTGACTATCTTTTTGCCGCTGGTCGTCAGGCCGGAATTTCTGTCTACGGGCAACCTCTATGGCTACGGGAGCATCACCATTTATCCATGGAAGTTGTGCATACAAGCACGGCACAGAGAGGCCTACCAGATACAAACCATCTTCCGATTGAAAAACAAGTTCGCATATTTTTACTTGCAGACCATCAAACAAGTGACGACACTGTCCCTAGCCCAGAATACCAACACATGCCTTCCAGTATGTAGGCCCATATCAGGATCATTAGCAGAAGCTTGTATTTGCTTAACCACTGTAAAATATAGCATATACTTTAACATTTCATATTACCCACATCGGCCAATGCAGTAGGAAATCTCTATTTATCGTATCAATTATAGTTATCGATGAGACATCAAAGATCAGAATTCATATAATAGTAATATATTATTTCTCATGGAGAACTAAAATTTACGTATGCAATTGTGTCTTAGGTATTGCGTACTCAGTAACAGAATATTTTAAGTATGACCAAAATTATATACAAAAAATCAACATGAACAAAAGATATATTCCCAATGCTTTTAAACAAGGTTGCAAAATTGATATAAACACCTGACTCATTATGTACATACATACATAGGTATTGTAAAGTGTGTAAAAAATGAAAGCCACCCAGTAGACCGGTTTCATCCTTATTGGGAACTCATCAAGCACTGTCCAGAATTTGCCGCGGTCAGGGCTCGAACTTGGGCACGTATGCTTCGGAATGTGGTGTTCTAACCACTGAGCCAACCTGCCGCACAAAAGGCAATTCATCTAGTAGACCGGTTTCGTATAATTCCATATACAAATATGTTTCGTGCTTACTGGCGACTCATCAGCAGAAGTCGATACTAATCTAAACCGGTCACCCATGCAAGTAATAACCGGGCCCAACGTTGCCCTAATTCATTGATGGGAGAGCCGTTGAAAGATCACTGTTATTATTTTTGATAATATAAGTATACATGCTCGAAAATAATTTAATATGATTTGATAATGAAGTGCACAAAAATGAAAATTTAAGCTAAAATACATGCCATATTTTCGATTTCATGCAAATGGGCAAATTTATAATAGCTCAGAAAGTCGAACTCGAATGCAAATGTAATAGCAGATTAATGCGTATAATTTACGTGCAAACTCATTAATAGTACGGTTTCTAATGAGTTTTGTTAGATCCCGTGCATTCTGCTGGATTTCTCGGATAGAGGCAACACATCAACATATAAGGAGTCTCGAATCTGGGCAAGTCTGCTTCGGAATCTGGTGCTCTAACCACTGAGCTATCCTGCCGCACACTACACTACACACAATTTTCAGTTATATACTAACTAATGTAACTTGGTTAGTCAATTTTTCCTTTAGGTGGAGCTCATATGGCATCCATTTAGACCCAAAGTTCCAACTAACCATGCCCAATCTGTCATTACTGAACAGACACCACATTACATGGGGAAGTGGTATTGAAATGAACATTTATATAATTAAACGAACATTGGTTGCGCGGGTGGTGATAACAATTATTATAATCAAGGTTGGGGTCTTGATATAAACACCTGACCCATTAATTACTTACATATGTCAGTATAAACTAAGAATTGTATAGTGTAGAAAAGGCAATTCATCCAGTAGACCGGTTTCGTCCTTATTGGGAACTCATCATGTACTGGCCAGAATTTGCCGCGGACAGGACTACGAACCTGGGCACGTCTGCTTCGGAATCTGGTGCTCTAACCACTGAGCCATCCTGCCGCACACTACACTGCACACAATTTTCAGTTATATACTAACTAATGTAACTTGGTTAGTCTATTTTTCCTTTAGGTGGAGCTCATATGGCATCCATTTAGACCCAAAGTTCCAACTAACCATGCCCAATCTGTCATTACTGAACAGACACCACATTACATGGGGAAGTGGTATTGAAGTGAACATTTATATAATTAAACGAACATTGGTTGCGCGGGTGGTGATAACAATTATTATAATCAAGGTTGCGGTCTTGATATAAACACCTGACCCATTAATTACTTACATATGTCAGTATAAACTAAGAATTGTATAGTGTAGAAAAGGCAATTCATCCAGTAGACCGGTTTCTTCCTTATTGGGAACTCATCAAGTACTGGCCAGAATTTGCCGCGGACAGGATACGAACCTGGGCACGTCTGCTTCGGAATCTGGTGCTCTAACCACTGAGCTATCCTGCCGCCCACTACACTACTGGATGAATTGCCTTTTCTACACTATACAATTCTTAGTTTATACTGACATATGTAAGTAATTAATGGTTCAGGTGTTTATATCAAGACCGCAACCTTGATTATAATAATTGTTATCACCACCCGCGCAACCATTGTTCGTTT
>JAQBSW010014994.1:0-10593 GCA_029291075.1 Eudiplozoon nipponicum | reverse complement strand
ACACGCGCAATCAATTATTGTTTAATTGTATGGACTAAATATATATGTGTGTGGGGCGAAAGCTGGAAGCAGTTAATGTTTGTGAGTGCCTATAAATTGTGCAGCCGACATTTCCTATCAAGTTAAATGAAAAAATGACTACTACAGGTGAGAGCCGCATATCTAAATTTGCTTTCCATATAAATGCATTGAAGTTTGATCCTCGATAGTCAGTTTGCCGTCGTACTCTGATGATGATCATGGAAGGTCGAAATGCGTCAGTGCGTTGCGACTGGCGGTAGTTTTGTTATGTTGTTCGACGACTGGTTAACTACCAAAATGGGATTGTTGTTTACTTCAAGCTCGCAAACTTGATTTAAAAAATTGTTACAACCACCCGCGAAATCAATTGGTATTTAGGTTAAGGTGAATCGGACATGTAGCTGCCACGTCTTGTGGAATTTACTACGCAGAATTTAACACTGAACTTGACGGATTCGTAAATAAAAATCGTCAGATCGAGATAAATGCCAATCCAAATGTGACTAACCAGTTTACATGTTAGCAGAATCCACCATCAGTTATATGTACTGACGCGTTTTGTCATCCCATGGTCGTCATCTTATGAGGATGGCGAACTGATTTTGAGGAATGAAGCGGAAATGCACGCGGCAATATTCTTTATCTTCTTGTGAAGATTCAACGTATGAAGCTCATCGTTTTTTGCTGTTTGTCGTCACGTTCCAATGCGGACCATCGTAGCTCGAAAAGCGTTAATACGAGTGACTCACGGTATCTTTTTTATATTGTGCGACCGATTAGGTGTAACGGCTTTTGATTCGATCATAACCTCGAAAAGGTTTGTTATATCAATTTAAATAAGTGCAGTGAACTATTAGATCATATATGCTAAATGCATGGTATCTTTTTTATGATGAGAGCAGTTTTTCTGCCTAACTCACCATTTAATCTTACTTACTTTACTTACTTTACTGCGGCTGACTCCTTTTGGAGGATAAGCCGGCTCCTTCATGGAGTTTCTTGGGAAGTTGGTACAAGTGGTGTCCCCTCACCACTCGGCTTTTTGATCGAGGACGCACCTCTAGCCTTTGCACATCCAAGCGCAGTCTGCAAGGCAGCAGTAAGTTGCATGGTTGCCGGTGGCTGTTGAGAGCTCATTCGCCATTCGGAAGTACGGGGTACTGTCCAGGAGTCCATGTAATCCTGTGGCTGTTGAACCCTTTTGTGGCGGGGAACACACGCCGAGTCATGGTGCCGTCGTCGGGCTCATGTGGTATTTTATAGGAGATCCGATTGCCGGTCGGAAATCCACCACGCCCTGGTGACACCACCGCCATAGCCCCGTTAGCCCATGTAATCTGTTGACGAAGTATTCCTGTTTTCGTTTTTTGTTAGTTATTCAAAATGATTTATCCGTTGCGAACCAAACTGGACGTGAGACGATGCATGTTAATATTCATATGCGTCAATATTTACCCTTCCATAACTTTGTGCAACTTTCTTTTCTTTCTTGGCTACTTAAAAATAAAAAAACATGCGGAGAAACTTCAGGATGTCATTGTAAAAAATATTTTTCGCAAACAATTATATTTAACTTCCAACTTATTGAGTGCGCTACAATTAATTTTTACTTTCTTAAAAATATTTATCCTTTTCGAAATTTTTAATGTAGCGTTCAGTGACAACAGTCGAACAAATTTAAAAATATCAACGTCAGACAACGGTGGGCTTTTCATTGTAAGTTTTTAAAGACTGCCAATTTTGCATAAAAGATCGAGAGTAACAACTCAATACTCTTTGAAAAATATAAGACTTACTCGTTAAATGAAGTCGGTGAGCTTGAGATAAATACCAATCACATTGTGCCGCAAATATCGTGTAAAAAATTTCCAAATTACTTGTTAAATCAAGTTAGTAAGCTTTAGATAAATACCAATCTCATTGTGCCGCAAAAATTGTGTAAAAAAATTTCAAAATTATTTGTTAAATCACGTTGGTGAGCTTTAGATAAATAACAATCTCATTGTGCCGCAAACATTGTGTAGAAAATTTCAAAAGTACTTGTTAAATCAAGTGGGTGAGCTTGAGGTAAATACCATTAAAATTGTGCCGCAAACATTGTGTAAGAAATTTCAAAAGTACTTGTTAAATCAATTTGGTGGGCTTGAAATAAATACTAATCACTTTGTGCCGCAAACATTATATATGAAAATTTCATGAGCACTTGTTAAATCTAGTTGGTGTACTTGAAATAAATACCAATCAAATTGTGCCGCAAAAATTATGTGAAAAATTCTGTTCAGCTCTCGCGCAATCAATGATAGTTAGTAGAAAAAGGACTGTTTGGCAAAGACGGATTATGCCATTAGCATTCCAAAAATTTATAAATAAATTAATAATACTGATGTCTCACGCAAATGAAAACTGAAACAACATTTTCATTTTCCACTAAAAATGATAACTTGTTGTGCGGGCGTTGATAACAAATAAATTAACCAAGGTGGCGAACTTGAAATGAACACTTGACGCATCATGTAGATATTTTTTTCAGTATAAACTAAGAAACGGCAATTCAACTCATCACGTACTGGCCAGAATTTGACACGGACAGGTCTCGAACCTGGGCTTGTCTCCTTCGGAGTCTGGTGCTCTAATCACTAAGCCAACCTGCCGCATACTACACACACGTTTCACTCATTTACTAACTAATGTAACTTAGTTAGCTGTTCCCTTATATGGAGCCGTATAGCTTACATTTGGGCCTATTGTTTTTTTATAAAGCAAAAGCTAACTAAATTGGTACATCACATATAATTGTGTATACTTATGTGATTATAGCAACATGGTTATGATTTCTGTCCGCGGCAAATTCTGGCCAGTACTTGATGAGTTCCCAATGAGGACGAAACCGGTCTACTGGATGAATTGCCTTTCCTACACTATACAATTCTTAGTTTATACTGGCATATGTATGTACATAATTTGACAGGTGTTTATATCTCTATCACAACTTTGATAAGAGTATATATTCTTCTGTTATTTTGCTTTGTATTATTAATATATTTACCTATCTATTTGATTAATTATATACGTGTATACGTATAGGTTCATCTAAATTTACTCGAGTAGGAAATTCAAAAGAAATTCGCCAATTTACTTAATAAAATTTCAGGTTATCTTTTCACATTTGAATGGAACAAATAAATACAAAGGGAAACCATTTCTCAATCTATAAAAAAGGAAAACAAATGGTGTATTCAGCTAAACACAATCATTTGTGTTATTATTATGCACAAGAAAATCCCTCTTGATAATATATATATATATATATATATATATATATATATATATATATATATATATATATATATAATTTTATATATATATATATATATAATCAGAATATTTGTAAAAAACAAATGATCCACTTAGTAACACAATCCATTTTCCCGAATAATTTCAATAATAATTTGGTATTTTGTTTCATGCTTAGGCTTTTTTTCAAAAATCGATAGCCGACTTTTAGAAAACAAATGGTCCACTTAGTAACATAATCCGTTTTCCCGAATAATTTCAATAATAATTTGGTATTTTGTATCATGCTTAGGCTTTTTTCAAAAATCGATAGCCGACTTTTAGAAAAGAAATGATCCACTTAGTAACCAAGCTTCGTACATGCTGAATTCTAACTATGCCATTCCAACATCTTTATTAATAGGTAAACCAAAAAAGCATGTGGTAATTTTCACTGCTCAAATTAACTAGTAACAAGATTGATAGACAAATTTATTTTGAACCTAAATAACGCCGAATTTATATAAGACAACAAAGCTTATAGACTTTACAGATTGTTTTTTTTCAAGTGCGTTTTGCGGTTAGTTTTTTCAATAATAGTATTCAAATGTTTACTTGGTGAAAGTTGCTTTCTTTTCAGATGATTTCGACTGTTGGAATACTCATCTTAATTGCGATCACAATATTAATAATTCTGCTGGCTCTAAACAAGTGCAAGAATGGAAAGAAAGCGTTGAAGTAAGTTTTCCAATAGCAAAATATCGTGAAATTGTTAGAACTAAAATATAACTCTTATTTCTCTTTATATTTCTTTAAATCAAGTTTGCGAGCTTGAAGTAAACATAAATCCTATTTTATTTATATTTGTCTCGTTATATATTTATACACACACACACACACACACACATATATATATATATATATATATATATATATAATATATAATATTATAATAAATGATATAATTAGACATATATTATTGAAAACATATTCATTATTTTGGTTTTTTTAAAAATCATGTGAAATATAAACATGACGTAACTTTAAAAAAATGATATTAATATTAATTGTTATATCAATAATAAACATATAAATAATGTCACGCATATTAATGATAAAATAATTATAAATATTAATATATATATAGCAATGACTATTGCTATAAAAAGAATATTAGTAGAATATTAGTGAAGATAACAATAATAATAGTAATGTTTTTAAAATAATGGTAATGAAATATGATAATAACAATAAAAATCATAGTAATATAATTATTATTATTATTCCAATTATTATTATTATTATTATTATTATTATTATTATTATTATTATTATTATTATTATTATTATTATTATTATTTGAGTTCATAATCATATTCCTATCTATTAAATTGAAAATAATTGTTTTAGATAAATATATGTGGTTCTATGCATTTCACTAAAACTCGCATGTCTTATTTTGCTTTCCAAATATATGCAATGCGGATAGATCCTCGCTAGTCAGTTCGCCGTCGAACTCTGATGATGATCAAGGAAGGTCGAAACGCGTCAGTGCGTGCGAATGGCGGTAGTTTTGCTATGTTGTCCGACGACTGGTTAAAAAAAATTGGTATTGGTGTTTACTTCAAGCTTTAAAACTAGATTTAAAGAAATTTTACCACCACCCGCACAATCAATTAATATTCAAACAAGTAAATCCTTTTATGTAAGGAAATAGTTTCAGAAGCGGTGACTAGAACGAAGAATTAATAGATCATCGGAAATGCGATGTAATCACGGACCATAAAATCACTAAAGGAAGATGATCTAAACGGAAGATCTATAAATGAAGTTTTATTTAATTACAATTTAGAAAATACATTTTAGAAATTACAAAATCAGGAGGAACGTGGAGAAACAAAGCCAGATATGATAAAGAAATTATTAGTCATACACCAAGCATGGTACGAACGGATAGTGAGGAAGAAGGAAAAGATTGAAAGGAAAGTGTAAGGAAAGAAGGGATTTAAGAGGATGATAAAATTCTAGAATTGTAATTGAAGTTACATTATTATGAACTTAGTAGTCTACGGGTTTTTTGAAACGAAGGAAAAGGAAGATTTTAAAGACAACTGCATTTTTATAAAAAAAAGCGTAAATTTCCTCATTTTGTGTGCAAAATGCAAATACGCTTGTTAATATAACCTGATCCACGTTATGCTTAACACAAGCTGAAATTGGTGGCAATCAGGTTTTAGTTTTCTTCAAAACTCTGAATCTGATAAAACCTTTAAAGTCCAGTCAACCTAAACGAAGGAAATCGAAACTTGAGTCATAAACAACATTCGCATATTTTTTTTCTCTTTAAGAATATCATGGAGAACACCTGACTTCCAAAGATCTAACATTTAATTAGGCAGATTTACATGAGGTCACACAGGAAGGAAACACGTCAGTACCTGTGAAAAACGGCAGTTTTTCCACGTTGTACGACCACTGCTTAAATTAAATGTGATTGGTGTTTATTGCAAGGTCGCAAACTTGATATAAAGAAGAAATTAAGCTTGCTGATTATAATGCTTCAATTTCTGTTATATTTTAAATAATTCAATCTTGAGAAATAAATTAACTCGTGAGTTACAAAAGTAAATATGTAAAATATTGGTATCATGCACTGTAAAATAGAATAAGAAAATATTTTGGAATATATCAATTCGATTTCAATTTACCGTTTTCAGTATTTCTCATTACGCAACCCACAGTTTTCTAATCTATTGTGTCCAAAGGTAGCTAATATGTGTGAACGTGTTTTTTTCAATGCTGAGATGTAAAAAGCATTCCGAACTACAAGTAGAAGAAATTCTTTCTAAATTTTACTTTGTGTTAAAAGTTAAAATTTGACAGTCAGACAGGAAAGGTATCGTAGTATAAAAACCAAAAATTGTTCATGCAACACCTATATGAAACGGGCCAAGCATATTTTACGCATTTATAGGTGTAATTGATGCCGTATTTATTTGCTTACAATTTAAGTTGATAGCGCGAATTCAGTCTCCAACACACTTTTGTTCAAATTCCACTTATTATTTCTTTCTTACTATGTCTCAGGCAAAGCCTTCTATTTCCATAGCTATACATAAATGTCTAACAAAATTAATTTGCGTAGATTATGAAACCATATTTTGAATACTTGTCTGACACCAATTTTTTTCTATTTCTTGTTTAGGCTGCTTAATAAATGTGTATGCGTATATATATATATATATATATATATATATATATATATATATATATATATATATATATATATATATATATATATATATATATATATATATATATATATTCATTGTACCCTTCCTATGTGCAAAAACAAAAAAAATTTATCAGATACAAGAAACATTTCTTTCCATAATCTCCTCAAGTATCTACTAATGAACATATCTTTATGTATAAATTAGAAAGCAAAACAAGATATAAATATGTGAACATAGAGAGAGTGTGAAAAACGGAAAACAATCAATTGCTTGCGTCACATCCAGTTCAAGCTCAATGCTTGTACGTGCTTCTTCTGCTTACATAAATCCGGCTGCAATTTGTTTATCAATAAGGCTTCGTATGTGAATAAGAATATGAAAAATATATATAAATATAAATATAAAAGAACATATATATATATATATATATATATATATATATATATATATATGGATAAACGTCGAAACGCGTCAGAGCGTTGCGGCTGGCGGTAGTTTAGTTATGTTTTTCGACGACCGGATAAATACAATGGGATTGGCTTTTACTTCAAGCTCGCAAACTTGATTTAAAGAATTGTTGCCGCCACTCGTGTAATCATTGATTGTTTAAATCAGAAGGTCAGGCGAGGAACAGCACTAATAGGGTTTTATTATTAGCGTAAATATCCCAAAACATAACACATCCGGTAATTGGGTGTATGCGTGTGTTTACAGACACATTCAAACAAATCGCAGTAACGTATCACGTGTGTGTATATTGCATTCAGTGGTTAGAACATAGGTTGTTCAACTCTGCCATATGCATAAATAAAGATTAAGAATTTGATTACTTTGTTCTTTTATGGCATTGACTGACGAGATATGTTTCTTAAAGAGTTGTGCTTAAACTTGTGATGCATTTTTTTGTTTACTCCCGTGACTACCGTTTACAGTGTGAATTTTCGGAATAACACGTCCCCGGAGGAACCAACAATTAACTTCCGTGCATTAACTCAATCGCAATATGGACCAACAGTAGAAAGCTTTAGGCCTCGTGAAAGCACCTGCAATGGCGTAGGGCGATTTAATCAAATCCCTGACAACAATTGCTCACCTGGTGAAACCATGTCAACTTTTGGCGTTTACAAGGTACAATGTTTTTATAATAATTTTGCACATTGCCTCGTATCTGCCTTTTGAATGTAGCCGCTCGGTTCATACGCACATTTCCGATTTCAAAGAGCCTTCCGCAGGGCCTAACCAAACATTATCATTGAACATTTTACACCTTCTTGTTTGCGATGGGCCGAAGAGTAGGCTTTATCGTATGCAAAACAGCACAGCTAGCAAGTGGTTAATAAACTTGTGAAATAAAGCGTACTGCAAAATCAGCATGAGCTTTAAATCTACTCGCATGAAAGTATGCTAACAACATGTAGGAACCAGGCATATACCTGTTCAATTAACGCGGAATATATTACAGTTACATTCTGTTTATATTCTTGCCCAGAGTGTATGGATTTGCTGGAGTAACAGGTGTTCATAATTAGTTGGAATTTGCAATCTTTGTGAAATATAGCATACACTGAAATCCATTCTGCCACATTCAGTGAGTAGAGCACCAGAGTTTGAAGCAGACGTGCTCAAGTTCGAGCCCTGTCCGCAACAAATTCTCGTCAGTCCGTCATGAGTTATCAAAACCGGCCTACTGGATGAATTTACTTTTCTACACTATACAATTTTTAGTTTATACTGACAAAATGTAAGTACTTAATGGGTCAGGTGTTTATATCCAGGTCTCAACCATGCTTATAGTAATTGGTATCACTAACCGCACAGAAAATGTTCGATTAATTATAAAAAATGAAAATTTATTGACGTTATGTGACTTTTTATGAACTGATCCAAGCTTTTGTGTATATATGAATGTAGCAATAACTGAAAAAGAGTCACTTTTCAGGCGGTTGCATTTTTTATGAAGCTATCTTGTCATTCAATCCTGGCGAAACATCAGTAGGAGCCGGTATTTCGCCCTTTACCCACTAAATATTTTGGTGAGAAATGGGGGCAAACTAGGACGCTACAATCTCCTAGCCGAAATTCGCAAAACGTGCCAAAGCGACATGAGTATTATGTCATAATTAATATTTAACTCATTTATAAATCAGGTAGAAATCATTACGTTCATTATTTACTTTTAAATAAGTAAACGTTTTCAACTAAGACAAATTAAATAAAATGATTGTTAATTTGTTGACATGTAACAGAGTAAAAAGGTCAATGAGTGCGCAAAAGAGTCCGGACTTCCAAACGATACGTTGTCGGAAAAATGTACAAAGAATCCGAACTGTCCAGATGACCTTCTCGGTCTGGATGTGACAGTTTATGACGATTTGGATTACGCCAATGTAAGTTTTATTATTTGATTTCAATGCAGAAAGTGATCTGATAATCAATTTTAAAGTATATATGTGTCTCGGTTACAAGTTTGACATATTTACAAAAAGAAAATGAAACAAAATATCGAAATCAAACATTAATTGTTTGCGCGGGTGGTGGTAACAATTCTTTAAATCAAGTTTGCGAGTTTGAAGTAAACACCAATCCCCTTGTATTTAACCAGTAGTCGAAGAACATCGCAAAACTGCCGCCAGTCTCATGCACTGAAGCGTTTCGAGCTTCCATGATGATGATCATCAGAGAACAACGGCAAACTGAAAAGCGAGTATCAAATCGAATTGCATAAATATGTAGAAAGCAAAATTAGTTTTACCGCTCTCACCTCTAATAGTCTCCCATTCGTTGTACTTGACAGGAAATGTCGACTTTAGGTACCAATCGGTTAGCTACTTTGTAAACACAAAAAACGACGCCTTGTTTCAAACTAAAATATGTATGTTTAACAATAGTTTGATTTTTCCATTCATTCACTTGAAAATCGTTTATAATCAAAAAAGATGTTCACAGTGAATTTTAATCAAACATTTCTCATGAAATCCTCAACCAGATCGCTCAAGTGAAGAGTTAAAACAAACAAAAATGACTGTTTAAGAAAAATAACCTAATTAACGATAATGACGGCTATTTATATTCTAGAATTGCGAACATCAATGTTTGTTACTGATAAACTGAAATTTGTGTTTTGTATAAACAAGAATAAAAATGTCCCTAAAAATGGCCGTGTTAAATGTAGGTACATTGGGATTAGTGTTTACTTTAACCTCGCGAACTTTTACAAGCGAGGTAGAGGCACATATAATAAACAAGTAATTGAAAGCCGTTTTTTACACGTAAATGTAATATAGCATTATTGTGTAGGCCACGTAAATTAGAGTATTCTACTTTAACAGTATAAAACACAAACCGATATTAATTGACGACCTCAAAAGTTATTTATCGTTATCGATCAACTGAAGCAGGCGGGTCAACGTACCTGTAACGAACTTGAGTAAGAGACTATTAAAATTTAAATGCGTATGTAAATCGAATGGTGTATCCACATCAGAAAACTTACAGAGTTTTGTTGAAGCTATGCCCGCATGATAAGTAATTGTCAAGGTTAAAAAGTGTTATGCATGTATTAGGAACCTTAAATTCGATATACAAACTGATTCTCAATTGTCAGATATTTGTAGTCAGCTAATAATGCTTTTATAAGGTCGAAACATGTAAACCTGGTTGGAGGCAGAAATTTCAATTAACTGAGTTTAACTGTAGCCTTTGCTAGATGAATTATTCTACACATTAGATTTGTAATGTGTTGAGTGAAAACGGCGACCAGTTATTGATTATTCTTAATTTTGAAATGTATTCTACTGCATGAAATATCTGTTCATTGTACTAAGCGAAAAGTAATATATTCCATTTATTTTTTGACTCGGCGATGTGTTTTATAGTTTTTACATTCATTTATAAATAAATATTCATCCATTCTTTGTATATATGTAAATTTAATCGAGATGCATAAATAAATTCGAATTCGTTGGAGAAGTCCAACGTTTTGTCAGGCACTTCCTTGAGAGGACCATCTGAATCATTTTTTATTGAAATTCAAAAAGAAATAGAGTTGGTCGTTTAGAAATAA
>JAQBSW010014993.1:0-10596 GCA_029291075.1 Eudiplozoon nipponicum | reverse complement strand
CTGAACTGGAATGATTGAGACCTTAAAACAAATATTCACTTTTATTACCAAAAGCAAATTTGTGGTTCTTTTCGCTGATAAATAAAAACAAAACGGCGAGAAGATTACAAAGTTTTATTTACAAAGAATCGGAGATGGAACCACGCAGTGTCCCGCTTATGCAATTCAGAAACTCAGATCAAAACTCTCTCATTTCCTTCCATAAGACAAGTCCAAAACTTCGACAATATGAATAAAAGAACTTCCAAAATATTTTACAATATTTTTCAAAAATTACAATATTGTTTTACGAAACCAGCGATAACATCAAATGTCCAAAAATAAAAATTGATTTATTTTTATATGAGAGGTTAACTGTTGTCCAATAATTAATTTAACCTCTACAGGAGAACGCACGACCAGGCCCTATTAAGGGCTTTCTATCATAGCAATATCTATAATCAAAGCACCTTAACCGCGTTTGTAACGTCGGACGGTATTTACTTCAAGCCGGGGCGTTAACAACTACTAACTTTATATAAACCTGGTCTGTGTCGAGGTAATTTATTAGTGCAGACTTTCGCTTTATTGTCGTTATTTTAAAAAAATCTTTATATATTAAATTATTTATAAATCTTTCTTAATTAAATTTAGGCTTTTATTAAATTGTTATTTTTATTTTCTTACTTGGCATTCTTGCAACATGTAAAATTATGGAATTAATTACTACCGGAAGTATTATTTATTAGTTAATTCTGAAATTGTCTTTTTAATTTCACCTGGTAGATTTCTGACGTTGACGGCATGGTTTTAAACATAGACCTGTTCCGTGTGGACAAAGGTTTTGATCCTGAATTAATACGCACTAGTGAAAAAAATCGATTTAAAAATCCTGAAAATGTAGATAAGGTATTAGCGGCGGATACCAGATGGCGAGAATGTAGTTTATTTAATTTTATTGTAAGTTCGATTCAAAGGTGATGCGTTAAATCGATTGAAAAATCAATGCAGCAAGGTAATTGGGAAAAAGCTTAAGGTTATTTTTGTCTGTTTTATTTAAAGGCTGGAGAGAATCTTCGTGACCAAGTTACGAATCATTTCTTGGAATTGAGTGATTTGTGTAAATTGTCAGAAGAACAACTACTGGAGTTGAATATCTCTCAGTTGAAAAAAATTTCTTCTATGATTGATGTTGAAATAGAGAAAACAGCTTCTGAAATAATGATGTATGAAACAGAAAGAAATTCTGCTCTCGCCCTGATTGGTAACGTGTTACATCCCGATGTTCCAATTAGCGATGATGAAGTACATTAATTATCTTTAGTTATTTATAGGAAAATAATCGCATTTTACGTACTTACGGTGAAGTTTCAAATTCTAAAGAGTTCTCTCATGTTGATCTTGCCTATATGATTGACGGAATCGAAACTGAACGAGGTACTAAAGTTGCCGGTGGTCGTGGCTATTATTTAAAGGTAGGATTAAAATTTAATATTTCGTTTAGGGCGCACTGGTCTTCCTCGAGCAGGCCGTGATAAATTTGGCCTTAAGCATGCTACACGAACGAAACTATGTTCCGCTTTACACGCCATTTTTTATGAGAAAAGAAGCCATGCAGGCAGTGGCTCAACTAAGCCAATTTGATGAAGAACTGTACAAGGTAAGCACACATTTTACTGGTAAAATCTATATGATCTCATTTTTTAAAACCTCTCTCTTTGATGCCAATCCTTTGTGTACAGGTTTGACTGGCACCACACTGTTGCTTACTAACTGATGAATAAGAAAGGCTTTCTGTATGTTTGTATGTTATGCTCATAAATTTTTGCTTAGCCGAAAAAGCCATCTAGCCCGACCAATGAAATGATTAAAGTAAAAGTCAAAATAAAGATTGTGTACAACTGAATGACAAGCAATTGTTTATCATTAAAGATAACTAAGGGGTAGGTACAATGTTGGTGAGTAAATTATAGCAGCACCCCACGTATATGCCAAATAGAAGCTATCTTTGACTGAGATAACATCGACTAGAGTAAGTCTTGAAAAATGACGAGATCTCGATTCTCAGTGAACTTCAGTTTAGCGCAGCATACGCGCACATTTGTATTCCTGTTTGAACATCCGAGGAAACAGTCACCAAAATGATGAGGATCCGTTGAAAGTGAAATATAATTTTAAAATGATTATCAACAGACCTTTGTGTGCAAATAGTGCAGAGGTGATCCTGGACAGTATTCTACTTTTACCAGCGCTTGGTTTAAAGCCATAGTTGTCAAAAACTCCGACCGTGTGTGTTACGGATATGAAAGGAGCATGATAAGCTTCCAGTCATTGTTGTCTCTGAGGGCCTTGTTAAGGCATTGCAGTTTAATCGCCTTCTTAAATTCATTGTTTGATAGTGCTGCTGACTCTGTGGGTAATGTGTTGAAAACGCTTGTGACCATACGACAAAAGTAGAGTCTAGTAAATATATTAGCAATATTTTTTGATTTTACTGTGGACTTGGGTGACATGGGTGGCTAGGATAAGAGAACTTCGACAACAGAAGGTTTGTAGACATTGTTTACTAAGGACATTAACATTACGTGGCGATTAAACCATAAGGATAAGAGACTAGAAAGGAGGAGGCGCCCTGGATAAATCTGACCGAGAGGGACAATACTTTTCAGAAAACGGAAAGAGAAAAGTAGGATGTCACTGTGAGGGGGCAGTAAACCTGATGTCGCCTTGCCCGAATGCTAACTTGGCCATAATGGTGTTGTGGAGAGGTTCAGTTTGCCTCATTTCTGTGAGTTATCCTGATAAATTTACTCATAGTAGCAAGGTATTCCTTCTCTCTTGTAAATCTCAATAATAATTTATCTAAATTCACTTGTATACTTTTTTTCACTCCTTATGGTTATATGGCAGTGAAACATTAGTTACTTGACTTTTGTGAGGCTGGACATGATAATGATGATTATATTCCAAATGAGGCAACGTTCCAGATGCCGCTTATTGCTGCATCCTTAATCTGTTTGAATCTAAACTGTTTATATTGTCTATGTATATATGTGTGCCTCGGCATGCTTGTTTCTCATTTCCTGTTCGTCCTAGTACATTGTATTAAAAATTCTATAAACTACCGCATATTGAAGTCGCGTTAAAGTTTGGCGATAACTGTCCTTTTCCATATTTGCTCTATTTATCTTTTATATAATTTTTTTTTCAATACATGATTTTTGTCATATCAAATACCAAATGCATAATAATGGCTGAACTAAATGTTGTTCGTCAATTAGATATCTTAGCTTTATGTTCTGGAGGCTTTGAATATTTTTCAATGATTGTGCTTGTTCTTATTAGACTGATCGAATAAACGTTTGAGGTGGCATTTGTATATTTGATAATTCTGCAATCTGTGATAAAGAAACGTTTGTGCATGAAGTGTTTGAAGACGAATTCCGCGGTTTGTGCTAACGCTTAGTTGGAAGTTCTTTTAGAATGGCGTCTATACATATTGTATCATAAGCCTTCGAGATAATAAATTGCATATTCTAAGTTTTTTTTATAATGTTTGCGAAGCACGATCGATTTTGACCAGATTATTGTTGATGTGGCTAATTGAGTTCAAGGACGACATGGCACAGAGCATAGATGAGTGCTGCAAAATCTTATCTCTGAATTCCGTTGTATCTTTGTTTTTTGTATTAGCCTCAAGTTCATTTGTTGCTTTTCATTCGGGATATGTAGACCTGTTGTTACATTGGAAATATGAGCCAATAGTTATTGTGAGGTTATTGGGTGTTTGGGCACATTGTTTATATGTTGGTAAGGTTCATTTGGTGTTTATTCTAGATGGATTGCATGGTTGTCTTTATTAATGTTTTATATTTTCAAGTTTTAGGCAGTGTCGTTGTTCGAATTTCGGTAATATTGGTTGTGGCCGTTGTCAGACAAGAAAATCTAAGCATTTATACAATGCGACCAATTAAGCTTAAAGACAAGGCTAAATGTGCAATTTAGCTTCCTTGCTGTTTTCACTGTATCGCCTTGAGTATAAGTCTGCATACACTTACTATGCATGTAATTATCTTCAGGTATTCTAAGTTTTGCTTCATGCTTATAGAAAATGCCTGACAAGCGTCTATTTTATGGAAACAATTTACTCTTTCAAGATCTAACATCTAAACTCTTTTGCTAGAGGGTGGCTGGTAGGTGCGAGAGCCTTTCGAATAGCTTATTTCTCCTTATTCGTGTTCTAGTGCATGTTTTATAGTTTGAGAATTAATTTTGTGGTTTGGTCATCATAGGCCTATCTTATGTGTTGACAATTATCTTGTATTTTTGTCTAGTTTATTACAGGAAGTTGTTATGAGCCCATGTGGAATTGAAATATATTGAAATTAACGCTTGTAGAGTATGTACACCTGCAGAGGTAATTACTTGCTGCGTCGTGAGGAGTAGACATGCGAAATCGGGTCACAGCATGCATCCTCATCTCCAAATCTGCCTCTTTTCTCTTCTCAATCTAACAGAAGCGCTATTTAAATGCCTTAACTATGGTGGATGTTAGATTTCTCCCCAAGCCCAATAGCGGAATACTACTTTACTTTACTGCGGCTGGCTCCTTTTAGAGGATAAGCCGGCTCCGTTGATAACCCGGATTAAACCTCTCCATGCCGGGCGGTTGGCAGCCATTTCGGAACATAAAGAGGGCCAATGACGCTCCCAGTGACGCGGACCATAAACATTGCGTAAACCTAGGAGTTCCATGTCCGATTTGATTGTTGCAAGCCATGTCTTCAGTTGTCCACCTCGGCGGCGGCGCCAGTTTGCACATTGACCTGGGTTCATCACCTGCCGTACCATTTCGTCTTCGGGTTTGCGTAGTACGTGCCCGAACCATTGAAGTCGACGATGTTGGATCCAGACGGATAGTTGCATGATGTCACCGCATTGGTGACGAACAGATGCGTTCGACAATAGCGGAATACCAAATATCGAAGCTATTTCAGGCAAACTACCAGCAGCATTTAAGCTGCGAACATTAAAACGAACTATGAAACAAGAATCTCTTTTGCTCGTACGTTGGATAAATTAGAAATCATTATCTATATATGTTGTTGTTGCGTATTTCAAACCGGAATACGGAATCCTACGAGCATTACAGAACTGGTTGCACAATACTTATCTACGCGTTATGAGCTTGCAACTTCTGGTTTCACGGAGTTTTCTCTAGCAGGTGCATGGCGCGTCGTTATTGTCCTTAGCTGACGACTAAAAATCGATGTCGAATCTTTTTGGACCAGTGAGGCCAAAGAGATTGGTGAATCGTTGGTATCGGGCAATTGCCTATGTTTGTTCTACGTTTTCCGCGCAACGAGTCCTTGGAAATTAAAAGTTTTTAAAACTATAAAAGATAATAACAACTGTTTAGTAAGCAAGGAAATATGTCGTCCTGATAGATGGGCTGAACACATCAAAGATCAATTTTCTTTGGCTTCTGCGTCAGTTCCGATCTTCGTTAGTCCATAAAAACCAGTTTTAGTATATGCCAGTGAAACCTGGTCCCTTAGAGTTATAGACATTTGAACACCGTTGTTTAAGAAGCGTAATTCATGAGTTATCAACAAATACGATTCCACCAATAGCGTTGACTCGGTCACGTGTTGCTGATGTCGCCTTGTCCGAATGCTAACTTGGCCATAATGGTGTTGTGGAGAGGTTTAGTTTGCCTCATTTCTGTGAGTTATCCTGATAAGTTTACTCATAGTAGCAAGGTTTTCCTTCTCTCTCTAACCCTCTCCCTCTCTCGTAAATCTCAATAATAATTTATCTAAATTCACTTATATACTTTTTTTCTCACTCCTTATGGTTATATGGCAGTGAAACATTAGTCACTTGACTTTTGTGTGGCTGGAAATGATGAATGATGATGATGTGTTGCATATGTCCGTAATTCGATTTCCCTTTAGAGCATATTTGTCTCATGCAGCGCCAGGTTGGCGTAGGAAACAAGATGGACAGATTTTGACATGGCTTAAACTATTAAAGTCAGCTAAATCAGAATTTGGTAGTTTGGGACCCACTCATCTGCCAGTATTGGGTCCGCGTGCGCATAATAATTCTTGGCTAGAAAACCTGCTCGACGTGGCATCGAGTCGAACTCATTGGCGATTATATTGCAGATTTCCAGTAGTATCCTTTTCTTAATTTTCTATGCATAGTTAGGTAGAGCTAGCTGCGAGGTTTTTTTGTGTTTATTACGTGATACAGTGAAAACCGCAAGGAATCTGTATCGCCGATGTTGCCCTACCATAAAGCTGACTTGGTCATAACGGTGTCGTATAGAGGTTTAGTTTTCCCCAATTCTCGATGTTATCTAGGTCATTATAATCATTTTAAATAGATCGTCTTCCTACTCATAATTCATTCACTTAAATTATTTTCCCTCATTAGTATCACTTGATATTTTAATTATTTAAAAAAATTTTTTTGGCTATATTAAAGTGAAACATTAGTTGCTAATGATTTTTTTATTGCTGTGCATAATGATAATAATGATATTTAGTTGAAATATTTTCCGCATACATCGTCTAAATAGGTAAAAATCGTAATGTTTACTATATTTCTCAATTTTCTGGTCAATGCTGTATCAGTTTGTGAATCCATTGTTGGTCTACAATATATACTTAATAGTACGAGTAATATTACTGAACAACTTTGCAGTGACAGCAATTATATCGTAGTCTATAAGTAATTACGCGGAGGTATCCTAATTTTGACGTTGGCGACCATGTATTATTATGTATTGTAGATAGTTTGACAGAATCTTGAATTGGATTTAGTCTAAATGAGGTGTATTTTTAGTGATTTTGTTTATTTTGAATGCTTATAAATTGAGGTTTTTTGGCGTATATCTGAATCCTACTGCCCGAAAATAATTTGAATGTTTCTTACGAGGGCTACTAAGTGTGTATGATTGGTTAAGTGAACTTTGTCTTGCTTTATTCGATATATTATAAAAATGGGTTTTAATTGTGTCGATATTATTGCTTTTAATCTGAAATATTTTGATAAGATGATTTTAGTTTTGTAGAGTGTTTTTCTTGGCTACTTAAAAGTGACTTGTGTACTGCTATTTAGTAAGATTTGCAAATTGTGTGTATTATTTTTCCTTTTTGGCCTTCATTGACGTAGATTATTTAGATACGAGTCTTGATTGTGAGGTTTTCTTTGGAGTAGAGATACGTACAGCTTACGTAAATGTGGGTTTGGCATTTGACGAGATTAAAAGTTTAGTGATTTCGTGTTTTTCGTTTGTAGATTGTTGAGAATCATTGAGTATGATGGGAACATTTGGAGCTAGTAGAATTGCATTGTTTGAATTCATCTGGGAAAGTAATACGGTTGCTCGAGGTAATGGTGCTAGGATACTTGAAGATGAGTTACTTCTGCTTAAGATGGTTTGTTGCGTTGTAAAGTTACTGTCTCAGATTGAGTCTTGTTCAGTGTATATGAAATGTAGATGCAAACCCGATCAAAACTGTGGTTGAATTGAATTGATGAGGTTCTATTATTCTGCGATTGTGCATTAAGTCTAAACACATGTTTAATTTGATGGATTATTCTATTCTGTTAATAGGAAGTTGTAATTTTAAAAATGGTTATGATAGGTTTCGACTGTACGTTGCGCACTTTTATGTTGGTAGCTACCTCCAATTAGTACTGATATTTAAGTTTTAAGTCCAAAAAATAGCGATAAAATTTATTGTGATTTTATTGTTTTTTTACATATTGAAAAATGTGCTTAAAGATGTTCAGACAATACGGTGTCCGTTATAGATTAACAAGGAATGCGTAATTCGGAACATTCATGGCTACCATGTATACCTTGGTTTACTTCATGTGAACAGCTTTATGATTAATGCATGAAATTCACTAATTTAGCGTTACACGTAGTAACAGACTGTCAGGACCTCTAGAGCACTTGCAGTTTATTGCGAATTATGATGTTGAAGAAATATGCACTGCCTCTCTGTAAGGCAACAAATTTTCGTATTTTAGTCTATATATCCTAGTATTGAACCAGTTACTTGTTTGTCTTGTTTTCTTCATTGGAACTGGAGCAGTTGGTCCTGCTGAAGTGGGCTTCTTGACGAGGCGACAAGAAGATGGAGCAATTTGCGTCGGTTCAGCAAACATGATTCGTTTCAATTTACTTGCATATTGTGTCCAAAACGTTTGCTATTTTTTGTCATAGTTCTCATTGAAATATAAATTAAAATTATGTCCAATTTTATTTTACAATAGGTTGTCGGTAAACGTGACTATGTAAATAAAGAGTTAAATTCTGCACCAGTAACAGATGAGAATGACGAAAAATACCTTATCGCTACGTCTGAACAACCAATTGCTGCCTTTCATTGGGATGAATGGCTATCGCCGAATGAGTTGCCTCTAAGGTATGCTGGGATTTCTACCTGTTTCCGCCAGGAAGTAGGTAGTCATGGTCGCGATACCAGAGGAATTTTTCGTGTTCACCAATTTGAGAAAGTACGTGTTGTTTTGCACTTTTTATTGTTTAAAGTTTATCATAAACCTACGCTAAGACTTGCCTTCTTATTGCAAGCGTTCGAAATGTGTTTTTTTATTTCACTCTGTAATATGTAACGAATTTTATGCTATTTCCTGCTAGTTAGGTTATATTTAGCAAGTTTGGGTTATGCTATCGATTTAATATGCAAATTATTGTTAAATATCGTAACAAATGGTCACATAATTTAACAATAATTGATTGCGCGGGGGTGGTAACAATTATTTAAATCAAGTTTGCGAGCTTGAAGTAAACATCAATCCCATTGTATTTAACCAGTCGGCGAACAACATAGCAAAACTATCGCCAAATAAATGGTCACATAAGCCTGTACATTCTCTGCAGACTAATACGAACTCGTTACATATTTTGGCGGGAACATTTTTAGTTTCCGCTTAGCCAAAATAATTTAATTTTCATTTTCTACCTGTCCCTACATTGGGTTAGGGAAGTGCAAATTTTTTTGGATCCATTCAGGCATTATCATATATATATATATATATATATATATATATATATATATATATATATATATGATGTTGAACACAACTCACATACACATTGACGGGAAGTGAACTTTAGTCGCTCGAACTACTTTTCTTTTAAAAATCTCAGTTGGAATTTCACCTTCAAAGGTAACGATTAGCGTTACAGTGAGGTGTGTTGCTTTCCTACGGATTGATCTGGATTTTATTGGTTTACCACAAATTAAATTAGATAAGCCATTCAGGATAGTCATTAACTCTCAACGTTTAGCGAAGCAGGTTCAATCCACTTTAGTGAAGAAATCCTGTGTATTCGTATGCCCAAATTAATTATTAGGTTTCCTCTGTGTGCTCTTGGTGCAGTATTGGAATAATGGATAAACTGCTTAAGCCAGCTTAATTTCTTGTGAAACAACCTTCAGATGGTACATTCTCCAACTTTCGTTATTTCTACTTCTAGAAATGGTAGATATCCGTCTTGTTTATCTTTTAGTGTAAACTTGATTCCTTGGTCGATCTTGTTTGTGTGATGAATTTGCATCTTTTTTCTTTCCTACAAATATATATATATATATATATATATATATATATATATATATATATATATATATGTGTGTGTGTGTGTGTGTGTGTGTGCGTAATATTTTTTAATTCGCAAATTGTATTTTTCAACGCAATTAACATGTTATTATATGCACTAGTAGTATTTTTGGACTAATATTTTATTCTTAATTTGCGGTCTTATTTTATTTCAGGTAGAACAATTTTGTATAACTTCACCTCACGACAATTTGTCTTGGATCATGATGGAGGAAATGATACAAAATGCGGAGGGATTTTATCAAGTGAGTTCGGTGCTTGCTTTCTTCAATAGTCTCATAATGAATACTTGGAAACAACATGACTGTAACATCTGGTACTGTGTAATCAGCTTTTTTGAAAAGCAGCGTAAATAAGTTGGATTAAGCACAAATTATACAACGACAAACAGATAGCGGGGCACACAATGAGACATTGACAACCGCGCCTGCATACACACGCGTGCACGTGCGTACGTTTCTTTAAATCAAGTTTGCGAGCTTGAAGTAAACACCAATCTCATTGTATTTAACCAGTCGTCGAACAACATAACAAAGCTACCGCCAGTCACACGTACTGACGCGATTCGACCTTCCATGATCATCATCAGAGTACAACGGAAAACTGACTAGCGAGGGTTAAATCGCATTGCATATACATGGAAATCAAACTTAGATATGCGGCTCTCACCTCTAGCAGTCTCGCTTACATTGAACTTGACTGGAAATGTCGGCTGCATAATTTCTATGCAGTCACGAACATTAACCGTTTGCAGCTTTCGCCACATATACATATATAGGCAATACAATTTAAACAATAATTGTTTGCGCGAGTGGTGGTAACAATTATTTAAATCAAGTTTGCGAGCTTGAAGTAAACACCAATCCCATTGTATTTAACCGGTCGTCGAACAACATAACAAAACTACCGCCAGCCGCAACGCACTGACGCGTTTCGACCTTCCATGATCATCAT
>JAQBSW010014992.1:0-10600 GCA_029291075.1 Eudiplozoon nipponicum | reverse complement strand
TTCTTCGCAAAAAACAGTATTTAACCTTCACATATATTGGTTTGGTCGTTTATATGAATTCCCTCAGAATTTATTATAAGTTTGTCATCCAGCCGAGACTTAATTAACCCAAACTCCGCAGTCAAAGTGCTCATTTGTGCAGACTATTCTTACTAAGTTTTACAATCCATCAGAAGCTATTTTGGTCAACTCAACAAAAAATGCTTTATTTTTAATCAAATATAGGAGTTTGCTCGTATGAAGTGCGACCATTTGATAAAACAAAATACAAATATTTATTATTTTCTATTCACTTCTGTAACTCGAAAGTTGCTTCCATCATTTTACTGACTGCTTCATCTTAATACATGTACTTCTGTTGTATTTACCTCAGCCCTAGATAGGAGTGTTCTCGGCCTCAACCGTGGCTATTGCTACACATATGACAATATCTTCAAAATCCTTAGAAATAGCTTATTACCTCCTCGATGATTGATTTCCTGTCGATTTTTGCTTCAAATGATATAGTACCTCTTCCACGATAAGAAAAGTATGGTCATTTAAACATTATAACTTGTTTATAAAAAAACTTTTATGATGGGTGAAGTGACGAGACATCCACGATAAGAAAAGTATGGTCATTTAAACATTATAACTCGTGTATAAAAAACTTTTTATGATGGGTGAAGTGACGAGACATCTGCCAATGGATGTCGAACTATCTTGAAGAAACAAATCAAATAGAATAAAAACTGTGCTAGTAAAAAAGCAGATCAGGTAATAAACTCGTTTCGATCTTTCTTCGTCGTTGTAAAGTGATGACGCGGAGCAAATTAAAATTTATGTTTACAATTCCTGAAGGCTGATATGCAACTTTCGCCAGTATTTGTCTTCAAATATTTTATTTATTTGAAGCTTTGACTGTGAAAATTCTTTTACTGTCGCGTGTATGACTATGCTTTGCAATTTCCGATACGTTCATATAATTTATTCAACTAAACAGTCATCTATTTTTCTGTTATGAGACATTTTAAAATATAGAACCTTTTTTGAATTCGCAAAATACATTTAGATACTTCTTATCATCACTCTCGTAATTTAGAGCAACTAGTTAGTGTATTGTCTTTGGACTATCGTAAAGGAAATCGTGTTACCGATTAACATACGTCGGTCCTAATGATTTTACTAAAACGACTTGAAATAGTTTCCTTGGTACGATTAAATATCTTTTAATTTTCACTTGAATGATCATAAAAGCAGTAAGCGAAAAAGAATGTTTAGCCAAGCATGTAAACTTAAAACGGCAGCGTTGGATTATTTTTTTATAACAGCATGGTACCTCAGCATTTTAATACAAAAATTGGCATACTATTTTTGATACCTCATTTATTACTTCTAATATTTAAATGAATGGTATGTATAAAATTAAGTATTAAATTTACCGTTTATGCTTATAATGATAATCCTATAGTTTATAAAGAATTGCACAATATTGTCGAACCAGTTTCGCAATAATTTCTAATTGCGACAAACACTTTCATCTCGGGTAAATTATGCTTGCTTTATTCTTTAGCTATATTCATTCTAAATTTTAACGTAAAATTAATTGATTTAAAATGTGTAAAAAAGGGAAGCTGAATTTTATATATTTTATAAAGTAATTCTGCAACATGAATATCTTCGTATCTTGTTGTTTTTATCGTTACAAAAATGAATGATTAAACTTTCTATGCAAGACTACTAGAGTTGAGAGCCGCATATCTAATTTTGCTTTCATTTATATACAATGCGGCTTGATCCTCGCTAATCAATTTGCCGTCATACTCTGATGATGATCATGGAAGGTCGAGACGCGTCAGTGCGTTGCGAATGGCGGTAGTTTTGTTATGTTATGTTGTTCGACGACTGGTTAAATACAATGGGATTGGTGTTTATTTCAAGCTCGCAAACTTGATTTAAAGGGTTAAACTTTCTACTTAAATTTATGTTTTATGCTTCGATTTCTTTTATTTTTTACATTCTTTTCCAGTCGCGGAGCGAATTTTCTTGCTCAATTTTTGCTCAGGCCAGCAGCTTCAGATCTCACCGGAAGTTTTAGGTATTGTGCTTATATTTTTCTATTTTGCAGTATTCTTGCATAATGTTGTAAGTGTTTTATATTTATTCCGTTGATGGTACGTAAATCTCTTTATCTGCTTTAGATAATCGATTAAACATCACTGTTTTATGCGACTAGATTTCGGAATCGATTTCATGATGTTAAACCACATTCTAAAGTATTAAGGAGTTAGTCCATAAAATATTGTTAGAAATTTTAAAATTATCCTAGTTCTCTTAATATCAATTTTAGTAATACAATTTTCTTAGCGGAATTTTATGGACGTACGGTTGTTGGTTTCATGTCATTTGCGTTTAAAAAGTCCTTAATAAAGTAAATCTTGCAAAATGATAATTTTATAGAATTTTAACCTTTCAATTTAAATCGCTTTAACTGAATAAATCTCTCATGTCAAATATATTGTCGAAAACTTTGACGGTAACCAGACTATAAAAGTATCTTCTTGTACAAGATGAATAATAATGCTAGAGTCCATTCGGATATGAACTGTGCCCCTATGGCTCGTTCGTCATCATCATCATGCACAGCCATACAAAAGCCAAAATTAATTATTGTTTCACTGCCATAAAGCCATAAGAAGCGAACATTGTAATTCGTATTGTTCATGGTTATATGTGGACTATACTGGTGGCACTAAAGCGCGGTTAGAGTTTCTCATACCAGATAGGCCCATGTATAAATGTTATACAGTTTCAATCAAGAAACTGCGAATAGATGATCTATTCTTCATTTGCAGCCCACATATAGCTAGATATTTCAAGGTTATGCAGTGTTAAAGCATCGATATACTTTGCTAGTTTTACGCTGCGAAGTATTGGTAGTAGTTGTAGCGGTCAATAATGACGATATCTGTTATTATTACCCGCTGTAAGAAGCACTATTTACCGGAAAAATTGCAAAGATGGTGACTTGTTGTCACATCTTCTTGGCAGCGAAGCATATTTCTCATCACTGTGCTTACTATAAACTATCCCTTATCTTTGTTGATCATCGTATGACCAATTAGGCAAGTGGGCATTTTTGGCATATGGCCCAGTGTGAACTGTGGCCCTACTGTTTTCTTGATACACCAAAACACATCTCGCCTTCATGCAAAATCTTCTGTCAGTTTTATTTTCTAGTGGCAAAGTGGAAAAGTGAGTGTTTTTCGATCGGCTCCAAACTATAATGATGTCAAATGTATAAAAAACAGATCAGTTGTGCAAGCATATGTATTTTCAGTATTGTCTTTCGATTCGTGCTGCAGAAAAATGATTAAATATTCAAATTTCATTGGAATATACAACGACTTTCTGCTGAAGTATTCGGATAAAAAAGTTTGTTCTAATGTGAGAGAACAGCCTAAATCTCCTGCTTTGATTTCAGACGAAAAACAAAATTTAATAAATAAAGCTGACGAATTTAAATGTAAACCTATCCTTACTTTTGTTGACAATGTTCATGTTCATGTTCACGTTTTGTTTTGAAATATTTCGATAATTTATACTGAGTACATTCATCAGTATACAGCCATGAACCAAAATAAAGCTGAATTATGTTTCTGGGAAATTTCGCTTTCCTTGATATGAAGAAGGTATTTAATAACCTGGACTTTAATATAAATCATGTTGGTCAAAGATGCAGCAGGTTGTTATGCAAATCCAGTTGCGATACCTTTTATTCATTTTAAATAATTTAAAAATTATTTTGGATCAGCCATTAATGTGGATGTGTGTAAGAGACATGGAGAGGGCATATAATATTTTGTGGTACTACTACAACTATTAAATTTTGGTTTAAATTTTTCAAATATCAGATAATTCTCCTGAATGGAAATTTTTCGGACTATGTATTAATATATATTTTACAATTTTTGATTATTAGGCATGACGTACCTTGAGATAAATTTCCTCATTTGAGTCAGGACACACAGTTGAACATAGGTCTAACTAATGAATTATGCAGTTAAATACTGTTTGTTGCGAAGAACTAATATATACGCAAGTATGTATTAGGTGTTGCGAACCTAGTAACAAATTAGTTAGTTAGACTAGAAGGATAAACCAAAGGAAGTATGAACGGAAAGTGCATGAGATTATACTTTCCGTTCAGGCTGCCTTTGGTTTATCCTTCTGGTCACAACTGAACTAATTTGTTACTAGGTTCGCAACACCTAATGCATACTTGCATAATGAATTTTGCATCATATAATTTGTTTTCCTGGAGCAAACAAATCTGTATGTATATTTTCTTTGTTGCCGAGAGCTAATACATTTGCAATTGTGCATTTTTTTATTGCTTTTCTAGTAAGTAATTTATCGAAACAGAACCAGGATATACCACAGTCAGCACGAATGAAACATATAATCTCATGTACACACGTTGTGTGCTTACTAGCGGCTCATCAGTAAAAGACGGTACTACGTCCTATATCCGTAATATAATTGGTAAAAAATGGCGGAAAATTAGAAGGTAAAATCTCTTATACGGATATGTATTGAAACAGTAATGGAGTTAACTACGTATAAAGACTTCAGCAATACGAATGCATCGCAAACTCACTATATGTAATGCATACCGAGCGTGTAAATTGTAACAAAAAATGGTTTAAAAATGCCGAACTTGTACGTGGTACCGGCACAATGGTTTTAAAATATGCCATGATTGCCACGGAATGTGATAGCTGATGTTGGTTGAGGCTAGAGTGCATAGATTTTACGGAGTAAAGGGTCCTTAGAATTGTTTACAATTCTCATTTTTCGTTAAATTTCAGTTATATTGGAAACCATTGTTTTGGTACTAAGTGAGGGCCTGGTATTTAAAAAAAAACATTGTTTTGTTACTACGTACAAGCACGGTATTTTGAAAAAAAATGTGTTGGCATCCTTTACATACTTGGTTTATTTTATATAGTGAGTTATCCTTTAATCCGCATCACGGAATCTTTTATATGAAGTGAAATGCACTAATTTTTTAATTCATGTTCTTATAAGAGATTTTATTGTGAACCTGTCAAAACTTTTTGACCTCGCTGGTCTTATTTGAACTAATCAGTTACTATGGGGGCAATACATAATAAACAATTGAAAATGTGTTATGTTAAAAAAATTTCTACAAAGTACCATTACGGGTGAGTTAAGTTTTGGAAAAAGAAATTTCATTTTTTTTGTTTGTATGTAAATAATTTATAAATATTTTATGCTTCGCTACTGTCTATTTCTAAACTCAACATATAAATTCATAGAAATGGCCCAACTTTAAGCGCCATAGTACACCACTGTCACTTCGAGATCTCAATCACTAGATATCACCCAAATGCAGATCTTTCGAGATCTGTGAAACAATATAGTTTATTTGTGGTGCATCGAAAATGACAAATTTTATGATTTCACAAACTATGCCATTCGGTTTTGCCACATGCAACTACAAAATATTTAGAGGATTAACAAATAATGCGATACAAATCCAGAACCTGCTATTTTACTACTAGATCTTAACGTCCGAACGTCTTTTCATGTACGATTTATTAACGCGATCATATAGCATTCACATGTGCAAACCGCCTAGTTAGTGATGCCGTTGACATAGAAAATAAGAAATCACACAAAGATTTAGATACATTTTGTGGCGGAAAAATACAATATATGTACAATTGTTTATTAAACGTTGCGCACCTAGTAGCAAATTAGTACAAATATGACAAGAAGGATAAACCAACAAAGGCATGAACGGAACGTTCACATTCGTTTCGTGCTTACTGGCGACTCATCAATAGGAGCCGGTATTGCACCCTTTACCAGCTATATATTTGGGTGAGGAATATGGAGAAATTGGACGGTGCAATCTCCTATACGAATGTGTCAACTTTCAACTAATTTCATAAAGTCTTCAACAGTGTGACTTCAAAGCAAACTCACTATATATAATATATTTAAAGCCTGTAAAGAGTTCCAACACTATTACTATCGTGTCAATATCTGATATCAACGCTATGGATGCAGAATAGATACATGGTATCAACTCTATGATTGCCGAATTGGTACATGGTGCCAACACAATGGATTTCAGTGTATGCTGAAGTTCAGCAAAATTTAAAAATAAAACTTTCTGAACTTCTGTTACTACAGTAAATCTATACAATCTGGCTTGGATCTATATCGGTTATAACATTTCGCCTTACTCATGGCATCAGTCAATTAAATATATTATATTTAAATACTTTTTTTGGCATAGAACTACTATATGTGCAATTGTGTTTTAGGTGTTGCACACCGAGTAACAAATTAGTACAAATATTAATAAAAATAAAAATCAAAGTCGGTATAGTCTCGTGAAAACTCGTTTCGTGGGCAGAAATATTTGTTATTCTTAATTTTGGTGAACTTTTGCGTACATTAAAATCTATTGTGTTGGTACCATGTACCAACAGGGCAAACATAGTGTCGGTAACCATAGTGTTGGTAATAGGTATAAACACAGTGGCCATAGTGTTCGAACCCCTTACAGGTTTCGTATATATATTACATATAATGAGTTGGTTTTAAAATCACATTGTCGAATAATCTATGAAATTAGCTTGAGCACTGCAGATTTACACATTCGTATGGGGCATTGTACTATACAATTTTCCCAAATTTATCACCGAAATATATAGTAGATAAAGGGCGTAATACCGGACCCTGCTGATAAAGCATCGGTAAACACGAAACAAATGGGTAGTAGATTAGATGTTCCTTTCTTGCAGTCTGTGGTTTATCCTTCCGATCATATTTGAACTAATTTGAACTAACACCTAATACACAATTGCATATATATTAGTTCTCTGCCACAAACAGTATCTAACTTTTATATATTTAATTGAATGATTTCATGATTACCGCGAAATTTTATTACTTATATCGAACAAAGCCAGAGTGTATGGATTTGCTGGAGTAACAGGTGTGCAGAAATATTTGTAAATCTTAATTTTGGTGAACTTTGGCCTGCATTAAATTCCATTGTGTTGGTACTGTGTACCGACAAACTGTTTCATTTGATATAAATAGAGCACATAGAGACACTAAAAGAATTGTTACCCAACAATGATATCAGGTTAATGAAGCCAGACAAAATCTCAGGTATTTTTATCATATATAGCAATGGGTCTTTTAATAAGATAAACAATGCTGTTCATAATTAACATGAACTTAAACTGTGCTAATTAAATAAAGATATCAGGATTTAACGACAATCCAATTTGGCGTGTATTTTAAAATGTATATAAAGCAATTCAATAAAGAACTGATGATGCATATTCTAAAGAGGTTTATAACATCATACGTTGTTTAAAAAAGCGAAACCATTCGGTACACGCACAACCAGAATGTAAGACATGCCGAAGGTACACAAAGTAGTTGAAACGAGCTGTTTTCCACCATTATGACAAATATTGTAAATGAGTAACACTCAACACTAAAAACTAGTGAGGGAGCTAAAGAAATTCTACAAAAAAGTGCAGGTTGACACTCCAATCAATTTTGTTCACATCATTATTAATTTTGTGAATAAAGTGAAATGTAAAGTACGGAAATGATTTTGTTCGTTGTCAGGAATCTTTCGGCAATCATGCTTGCTAACAAAATAGGGTGCCTACCAGCTGATTTTTACACGTTCAATCTGTAAATATCAAAATAGCGACCACTCATTAACAAATATTGCCGTACATATCTGAGATATGTTAACATATTTAACATAGGGGAGAACGTTATCACAATAGCTAAAAACGTCATTTATAAAACTCCCACTTCAAATCAGAGCGGATTTCCTGGTGCTTCGAAGAAATAAACGAAGTGTATATTCATACTTTTCGAATAGCGCGTTTAATAACTAATTTGTTCGTTTTATTGTGGAAGGTCATACAAAAGCCGGATAGCATGTTCGGCAGAGTGGCTCAGGCACCAGATTCTAAAGCAGACGTACCCAGGTTCGAGCCCTATCCGTGGCAAATTCTGGCCTGTTCGTGATAAGTTCTCATTAAGGATGGAGCCGATCTACTGGATAATCTGCCTTTTTTACACTATGCTGTTCTTAGTTTATATTGACAAATGTAAATACTTAAAGGGTCAGGTGTTTATATCAAGATCGAACATATTAGCTCTCATTGTGCGCTTAGTCGCTACAACTTTGCAGGAGTCAAAATAAACGCCTCAGATTCCTTTCATACTCGGTCATGTAATAGGGGATAATTTTTGTGTGTATTAAACGATGAAACTTTGCATGGAACCGTAGCAATTTATCCCAAACCGATTTGCATTTTGATTCAGATAACTGATAGGTGAGCCAATAAATATAAATATACAACAATAAATAGTATTTATTTTAGTTCCTCGAGATGAGACAAGAACCAGTTAAACATGCTAATATATATATATATATATATATATATATATATATATATATATATATTTCTTGAATGCGAGCTTCAGAAAAAAGCATAGTGCCCTTTCCATGTACAATGTAAAAATAAATTTATTCGGCTACAAGAGTTGTTTCTTTCCTACCTTCGTCTCATTCAACTTATTTTAAAGAAGCGTTGCTTCCCGCACAACGCAGATGAAAGCCAGAACAGCATTAACATGGGCATTTAATACAGTTACACTACGAATGTTATTTAGGGGAGCGCATTTGACTTCACCAGCATATAAAGAGAAACAACTGCTACCTTTGACCTTAAACATTATTTATTAATGTATATATACATATATAATTTTAGTTATTTATTTGTGCTAAATTTAGGTAGGCAATTGCGCTTACATTAGTCATAAAATGTATAAAAGTAAACATTGGAATTATATTCGCACGACCTCATTTAAAATTTGTACACAGTTTTGGAATAGCACTTTTACTCATGCAATATTTAACAAATTCACTTGCAGTTTAATAAATCTTTTATTTATTTAATTGTTCATGCCGTCTTCTACTATCAGAGTATATGACTAAATAGTTTCATTAATCATTACATTATCATTTGTTTTCCGGTTTCTTGGACGGTATGAAAATTCTCCTGTATTCTAAAACCTAGGCTTTATCGCACAGATGTTCTCCTAGACTTAGTACCTGCGTGCAAATCAAAGGGATATGTCTTTCAAATGGAAATGATGGTTCTGGCTACTTCGAAGAAATATCGAATTGGCGAAGTGAGTTACAGTACTTTAACATATATTTTACTTATATGTCCATTTTATTAAGCTGTTATGAATATGCCGTACTAGTCACATCCTTAGTGTGTTTGGTTTTAACTATATACATATAGCTGGATTTCCCGCGATATGAGTTCCCGAAGTGGCTATGCTAATGATACTGCATTAATCAACTTCTTCACTGAACCGTGTTTGCCGTCAGACTCGAACGTTGGCACTCACGTTTTGAGATATTGGTGCGCCGTGATCAAGTGACCGATCTCACACATACTATTCGACCAGCAGATTGCCGGCTTACCCCTCGTGCGGTTCTATCCATTCACCACAGTTGCTTCGATGGCCTGGCGAGCAAGATATAAAATTATCCTTCTCAAACGGTGGCCCTACCAGCGCAGTCGACGTTCAATAACAACGTTCGATTGTGATGTAGCGTCCAAGGAGGGTATTTAGAACGGGTAGGCTGGTAAATTATTCTATCGATAAATGCCTCCTCGCACTCGGTTTGCAATGTCTTAAAAAACCGAACGAACACATCAACTAATAAATATGTCCAGTCGATTGCGTCTATAACATGTTTTGTTCCACAGTATATGTATAAAAAAGCAGTATCGAATGTGTGTCCGATTTGAAGACCTTGAATTTGGTGCTTAGCGAAAAAGACGAACGATTGAATTATTGCTTTGTGTTGCTTGGCTAATACGTCTAGAAATCTTGGCAGAAGCTGATCTATCTAGCGACACAAGAGATCGTAGTTAAACGAAAAATTTGATGATTAGCAATAGGGTGCCATTTAGCACGACCTTAGGCTCCGGACCAAAATTGGCTATGGCTAGGCTTTATATGCATTCGGCTTTAGACCGTAACGGATGGAGTAAATTTAATTTCTTTCTTTGTTATGAGAACAGAATTTCGCGCTTATTTAAGATAAACAACTACAATCACTGATTCCTACTTTGAGAATCGCTGAACTTAACTTATTCCATTCTCTCTGAAGCCCGTTTTCTTTTCTGTTATGGGAACAGAATTTGAAGCTTAGTTAAGATAAACAGCTACCATAATTGATCTCCACTCTGAGGAATGCTGAACTTGACTTATTCCTTTCTCTTGCTTTTTGTGCATCATTCTGAGTATGGTAACGGTGATTACTATTTGCGAATAGGCTGTCTCATTTATTTATAAAAGATTACTTTCTACAGATTGCAGTAATATGTTTGTGAAGATTCTTCTAAGCGTCTATTCCACCGACACATGTTGGTACGCGTATTTCACCTTAACTGTCGCTGAACGACTGCACAGCTTAGGTTAGCTGTTTTAGGCGTCTCTGAATATATGATATTATGAAGTG
>JAQBSW010014991.1:0-10604 GCA_029291075.1 Eudiplozoon nipponicum | reverse complement strand
TTTTTTACATATCGGATCAGGTATTTATATGGGGAATTAGCTTCGAAGTGGCATCGCCGAAGAATTTATGTGATTACGTCGAAACGAGTTCACTGGACGAATTTCCTTTTCTAAACAATAAAATTATACTGACAAATTATACTGACAAGTTTTTTTACATATCGGATCAGGTATTTATATGGGGAATTAGCTTCGAAGTGGCATCGCCGAAGAATTTATGTGATTACGTCGAAACGGGTTCACTGGACGAATTTCCTTTTCTAAACAATAAAATTATACTGACAAATTATACTGACAAGTTTTTTTACATATCGGATCAGGTATTTATATGGGGAATTAGCTTCGAAGTGGCATCGCCGAAGAATTTATGTGATTACGTCGAAACGGGTTCACTGGACGAATTTCCTTTTCTAAACAATAAAATTATACTGACAAATTATACTGACAAGTTTTTTTACATATCGGATCAGGTATTTATATGGGGAATTAGCTTCGAAGTGGCATCGCCGAAGAATTTATGTGATTACGTCGAAACGGGTTCACTGGACGAATTTCCTTTTCTAAACAATAAAATTATACTGACAAATTATACTGACAAGTTTTTTTACATATCGGATCAGGTATTTATATGGGGAATTAGCTTCGAAGTGGCATCGCCGAAGAATTTATGTGATTACGTCGAAACGGGTTCACTGGACGAATTTCCTTTTCTAAACAATAAAATTATACTGACAAATTATACTGACAAGTTTTTTTACATATCGGATCAGGTATTTATATGGGGAATTAGCTTCGAAGTGGCATCGCCGAAGAATTTATGTGATTACGTCGAAACGAGTTCACTGGACGAATTTCCTTTTCTAAACAATAAAATTATACTGACAAATTATACTGACAAGTTTTTTTACATATCGGATCAGGTATTTATATGGGGAATTAGCTTCGAAGTGGCATCGCCGAAGAATTTATGTGATTACGTCGAAACGGGTTCACTGGACGAATTTCCTTTTCTAAACAATAAAATTATACTGACAAATTATACTGACAAGTTTTTTTACATATCGGATCAGGTATTTATATGGGGAATTAGCTTCGAAGTGGCATCGCCGAAGAATTTATGTGATTACGTCGAAACGGGTTCACTGGACGAATTTCCTTTTCTAAACAATAAAATTATACTGACAAATTATACTGACAAGTTTTTTTACATATCGGATCAGGTATTTATATGGGGAATTAGCTTCGAAGTGGCATCGCCGAAGAATTTATGTGATTACGTCGAAACGGGTTCACTGGACGAATTTCCTTTTCTAAACAATAAAATTATACTGACAAATTATACTGACAAGTTTTTTTACATATCGGATCAGGTATTTATATGGGGAATTAGCTTCGAAGTGGCATCGCCGAAGAATTTATGTGATTACGTCGAAACGGGTTCACTGGACGAATTTCCTTTTCTAAACAATAAAATTATACTGACAAATTATACTGACAAGTTTTTTTACATATCGGATCAGGTATTTATATGGGGAATTAGCTTCGAAGTGGCATCGCCGAAGAATTTATGTGATTACGTCGAAACGGGTTCACTGGACGAATTTCCTTTTCTAAACAATAAAATTATACTGACAAATTATACTGACAAGTTTTTTTACATATCGGATCAGGTATTTATATGGGGAATTAGCTTCGAAGTGGCATCGCCGAAGAATTTATGTGATTACGTCGAAACGGGTTCACTGGACGAATTTCCTTTTCTAAACAATAAAATTATACTGACAAATTATACTGACAAGTTTTTTTACATATCGGATCAGGTATTTATATGGGGAATTAGCTTCGAAGTGGCATCGCCGAAGAATTTATGTGATTACGTCGAAACGGGTTCACTGGACGAATTTCCTTTTCTAAACAATAAAATTATACTGACAAATTATACTGACAAGTTTTTTTACATATCGGATCAGGTATTTATATGGGGAATTAGCTTCGAAGTGGCATCGCCGAAGAATTTATGTGATTACGTCGAAACGGGTTCACTGGACGAATTTCCTTTTCTAAACAATAAAATTATACTGACAAATTATACTGACAAGTTTTTTTACATATCGGATCAGGTATTTATATGGGGAATTAGCTTCGAAGTGGCATCGCCGAAGAATTTATGTGATTACGTCGAAACGGGTTCACTGGACGAATTTCCTTTTCTAAACAATAAAATTATACTGACAAATTATACTGACAAGTTTTTTTACATATCGGATCAGGTATTTATATGGGGAATTAGCTTCGAAGTGGCATCGCCGAAGAATTTATGTGATTACGTCGAAACGGGTTCACTGGACGAATTTCCTTTTCTAAACAATAAAATTATACTGACAAATTATACTGACAAGTTTTTTTACATATCGGATCAGGTATTTATATGGGGAATTAGCTTCGAAGTGGCATCGCCGAAGAATTTATGTGATTACGTCGAAACGGGTTCACTGGACGAATTTCCTTTTCTAAACAATAAAATTATACTGACAAATTATACTGACAAGTTTTTTTACATATCGGATCAGGTATTTATATGGGGAATTAGCTTCGAAGTGGCATCGCCGAAGAATTTATGTGATTACGTCGAAACGGGTTCACTGGACGAATTTCCTTTTCTAAACAATAAAATTATACTGACAAATTATACTGACAAGTTTTTTTACATATCGGATCAGGTATTTATATGGGGAATTAGCTTCGAAGTGGCATCGCCGAAGAATTTATGTGATTACGTCGAAACGGGTTCACTGGACGAATTTCCTTTTCTAAACAATAAAATTATACTGACAAATTATACTGACAAGTTTTTTTACATATCGGATCAGGTATTTATATGGGGAATTAGCTTCGAAGTGGCATCGCCGAAGAATTTATGTGATTACGTCGAAACGGGTTCACTGGACGAATTTCCTTTTCTAAACAATAAAATTATACTGACAAATTATACTGACAAGTTTTTTTACATATCGGATCAGGTATTTATATGGGGAATTAGCTTCGAAGTGGCATCGCCGAAGAATTTATGTGATTACGTCGAAACGGGTTCACTGGACGAATTTCCTTTTCTAAACAATAAAATTATACTGACAAATTATACTGACAAGTTTTTTTACATATCGGATCAGGTATTTATATGGGGAATTAGCTTCGAAGTGGCATCGCCGAAGAATTTATGTGATTACGTCGAAACGGGTTCACTGGACGAATTTCCTTTTCTAAACAATAAAATTATACTGACAAATTATACTGACAAGTTTTTTTACATATCGGATCAGGTATTTATATGGGGAATTAGCTTCGAAGTGGCATCGCCGAAGAATTTATGTGATTACGTCGAAACGGGTTCACTGGACGAATTTCCTTTTCTAAACAATAAAATTATACTGACAAATTATACTGACAAGTTTTTTTACATATCGGATCAGGTATTTATATGGGGAATTAGCTTCGAAGTGGCATCGCCGAAGAATTTATGTGATAACGTCGAAACGGGTTCACTGGACGAATTTCCTTTTCTAAACAATAAAATTATACTGACAAATTATACTGACAAGTTTTTTTACATATCGGATCAGGTATTTATATGGGGAATTAGCTTCGAAGTGGCATCGCCGAAGAATTTATGTGATTACGTCGAAACGAGTTCACTGGACGAATTTCCTTTTCTAAACAATAAAATTATACTGACAAATTATACTGACAAGTTTTTTTACATATCGGATCAGGTATTTATATGGGGAATTAGCTTCGAAGTGGCATCGCGGAAGAATTTATGTGAAGTTAAGTCCATTACTGTCTAGTACACTTTTATTTATAATATTGTGCCGTCTAACTTTCCCAAATAACTTGATCGAATATAAAACGGGCATAGAGCAATTTATCGGATTCTTCTGATAAGTTTCCTGTCCGTATGGAAGGTATTTTTACACGAAATTATAGCTTTTGTTCATGATAACTTTAGTATAACCTTCCGGTCCTAATTGATCTAATTTTTACCATATAAAAATTAACTCTTACGCGTTTGCATGTGTAATGGTTTTCCGCACCAAAGATTATGTCACACACATTGTTAGGCATTTTTCTTTAAAAACAGTTTTAAACTGTACTTAATTATCATAGCATTTCTAGGGAAATAAAAGGTTTACTTTTCATTAAGCAAATAATAAAGGCTTCATAAAAAGGAAAATTGAGAAATTAATATTTTAAATCTACCTGATCGGTGTTTGACTAACAAAGCCTGAATTGCAGTTTGTTTGTTTCTTGAAGATATTTCGGCGGGCATTGTCGAAATTCCTTCATTATTTTATGCAATATTTAACTCGAAATTATAGCTACAATGCCTTCAAGTTGTACTATAGGTACACGCAAGTAAAGAAGCAACTCGTGAGGCGCGTTTAAAGTCCTGCTTAAACCATTGTGTTATTCCTAAATGTTTTAGTTCTAAATCAAATTTAATGTTAAATGTGTACGGTATGTCTTTTAAGCATGAAATTTGTGTAAATATTGTGAAAACTCTGTTTCGTGATTTAGATAAACGTAATTTTGTACTTATTAAGGAGAAAACCAAGTTAAGGTCGATGTTAATTTCTCCTTTGCACGCAGATGATTTTAAATGTACAGATGAATTTATTGATAAATCCCGTAATAGATAAATTCAAAAAGTCAGAATTAGACATGGTCGAAAAATGGCTGATTCGGGAATTTATAGATCTTCCCCTGACAGTAGTCATTTAATCGTAGCTAATGGGATTGTAAATTTATCAACTCTAAATTTTAAAAGGAATCAAATTGAACTACTTAACCGAGGTTTAAACATGGCTATTCCAAATGAAAGAGCTTTTAGAAATGAGGCCATTTTGGAGGCTGTCAAAACGGGGCAACATCTTTCAGATAAGGATAATGTGAAAGTTGAATTAGACTGTATATATACAGTATGTATAAACATGTCCTTTTCTTCTTTCAAATTTAGGAACAATGTCACAAACAAATTTGAGTTGGCCCTATGGGGAAACCTTTGTCGGTCCCATTAGCAAATAACTTTATGCCTTAATTGGAAAATAATCTTTTAGATAAGACATCACTGAAGGCAAAATTGTAACTGTGGTTCTTGGACGACGTTTCACTGATCTGGAACATTGGATAGAATGAAATGGGAAAATTCTTAAATATAATGAATTGATTGAGCGAAATTCAATGTACTCTTGAATTAAAATTTTTGGATGCCAATCCAATTAGCAGTGATCTGAAATTGGAAGGAGATAATTTTAGAAAGGATACTTATCCGGGAATTCATTTTAATCTAAAGTCCAATTTCCGTGTTGTAGGAAGATCGATATCTTAAAGTCATTAACATTAAAAAGCCTTAGATTTGCAGACATAAAGCATAGGAAGTTGGAATTAGGTATACTGCATGATATATTAAACTCTAATGGTTATCTTCTTCATTTAATACAAGCAGCAATAATTGATGTCGTAAAAGAATTTAATCCTAATTCGAGCTACATAAAAGCTGATAAAGGGAAGAATGATCGTAAAATCATTATACCACCGCATTCTAAACTAAGTAGAAAAATAAAATCAGTAGCTTTAAAATACAATTTAAGGACCGTTTTGAAGCAGTTCTTAACCCTGGGTACTAGACTCCCTAACCAAAAAATAAAAGATTGAACCCTTAGTAACATATGGAGTTTATTAAACTCAATACAATGATTGTAGTCTCATGTATTTTGATTAGACTATGCGCCCAATCAAGATAAGAAAAGGCGAATATAGAACTGTATATAAGTATGGACATGTTGCTAAATCTGATCTTGCCCGTCATGTAGTGGAGACCTGACACACTATTAACTGGGATAATTGAAGACGCATAGCAATTTGTAGTCGTAACAGAATGATGAAATTTATTAGAGAATCTATCAAAATAAAATCTCGAGATTATAGTATGAATGAAACAGCTATTGAAAAATCTTTAGGTTCGATTTGGATAGTAGCATTAGTTAATGGTTGGAAAAGACGATTGCACGAATCAGAATCTGAAGCTAGCTCCAGTAAAATATTAATAACATCGTGTTAACTGTTAAAGGGAGTGCACCGTTCAACTGCCCCATATTTCTCACCCAAATATATAATGGGTATAGGGCGTAATGCTGGCTGCTATTGATGAGTCGACAGAAAGCACGAAACGAATGTGCACACGGGATTAAAATTTCTGTTCATGCAGACATCGGTTTGTCAATTTGTTCATATTCGAACTAATTTGTTAGAAGGTGCGCAAAACCCTAATACACGATTAAAATAACTTTGGATTTAGACTGACATATTAGTGGGCTTATTATCTAATAAATGGCAAATCAATTATTGACAATATAGTCCTTTGAAAACTTCACCCTTTAGCGGTTTATTTATTTTTAAAACTTATTGATTTGAATGTTTATTAAAGGGCTTCTATGTTCTTTCCTCGTATAGTTTATTATTTCATTCAATGACTTTAAAAATTTTCTTGTCTTACCGTCACTTTTTTTATTCCATAACTTAATTAAGCTTCGTATTTTATTGAATATGACTTTTTGTGTCTTGCCCCCACCCTATCTATTGAGATCACTGTAGAAATGCAGTATTTAAGACGTTGAGATTAAAAGAAATTAGTCTGTCGCGAGTAAAGGGTAAATTAATGTCTATAGACTGCAATTTGATCTTGATGGACGTACATCTGAATGAATTATATTTAGCTCTATCGTTTTTAGTCTTGTATATACACACTTGCAGATGCGCGACGTGAACTTATTTAATGATATGACAACAACTGTTGTTAATCTGGATCACGTTAAGTACAACGTAATTATTTTGATTAAAATTTCTCATATTTCTCATTCATATTTATAATTTTATCATTTACCATGGCATGAGGTTTTGATGTGTGTATCTAAATTACTCGGCTCCCCAAACCGAAAATGTGAAAGCGACCTCAGATATGTCATTTAACATGGTGAGCATAAAGAAAATTGTCTAACGCATGTAAACGGTAGGTATATATTCGGCCAATCTAGTTTAACTTTGTTGAATAAATGTAACGGTTATAGAAATGCACACACACACACACACACGTGAAGCGCAACTATTTAGTAAAAGATCAGTATGAGATATAAATTATGTGGCTAGAGGAAATATAGCGCTTGATTTTAGTTTTTAAAATTATGATGATGGGAGAAATGAAGAAGGCGGTGCCAACTGCCGCCAAAATATCTCCAAGGAACAAAATAATTGGAATTCAACCTGTGTGCGTGTGTCAAAACGCAGATCAGGTAATCAACAAATAATTAAATATTGTGTAAAATGGCTGAAGTGATTAAATATTTCATGTAGATAGCATTTATTTCCCGATTGTGCTTGGCCAATAACGCATCACATAATCAGGATTTAAACAATCATTCATTCCGCCAGGGGTGACAACAATTGTTTAAATCAAGTATTTTGCCAGTTAGCGAACAACATAGCAATACTAACGTCAGTAACACGTACTGACCCGTTTCGGTTATTCTCAAGATATGTATCACCAAATAGGGTAATAATTTCTTACTTATTAGAAATTAACTTACGATCCACTTTATTTGTGTTCCCATTTGTTCATGATGATTTATAATATTTTTATGATTTTACTTCAACCAACATTTAATTATCCATACAATTGATTGAACAGAAAAGTAAATATGTATGCACATATGGATAAATTGAAACTCAATAGTAAATATTTATTGAATGACATCCAGCCTATCTTAAATAGATTTGTCCGTAATTGTTTATTCTTAATCTTGGTGACATTGTATACAACATTAATATAAATAATTTACCTAAATTTTTAGTTCATTTATTTAGTTCATTCTTTTATACTAGTATTATAAGCATAACACAGCAATAGATAGACCAGCTTCAGTCTTACTGGAAACAAGTCAAGAATATGCTTTGTACGATGCTCGAAAAGAGGCATATTGGCTTCCGCGTCTAGGACTCTCTCAGCTGCGCCTCATCTACTGCACGCTAAACCTAATTTGAAATGATATAGTAACTTTTATTTTTGATTAACCTTTCCTGTTGCTGGAGCATACTTAGACTTGTGAAACTTGTCTAATTCTTACATTTTTATTTCTCTATTGCGGGCTTTATTACTGAAATCCTCAATGTATTTAAAATCATCTGCGTGCAAAACAGAAGTTAACATCGATCTTAATTTAGTTTTCTCCTTAACAAGTATAATCTTACGTTTAACTTAATCACGAATAAAAGTTTTTCTAATATTTATACAAAGGTCATGCTTAAGAGACATGCCATAAGCATTTAACTTAAAATTTAATTTAAAACGAAAACATTTATTAAACCTATTAACATTAAATCTTAAGATTGATCAAGTTGTACCACTTAACCATGGTTTAAACATGGCTATTACTAATGAAAGATCGGTTAGAAATGAATTAATTACAGTGGCTGTCAAAACGGCACAACTTCTTTCGGATAAGCGTAAGGTGAAATTAGAATTAGACGTTGTCTCAATGGTTTTAACACACCAAGAGGATAATGTTAAGTTATAAAATTAAACGTCTCCAAAAGGATTTAGTATCAAATAATGTTATATGTCTAAAGGCGGATAAAGAGGAGCTACAGTTCTGATGAATCAATCCGATTATAACAATAAAATGATAGACCAGTTAAGTAAAGCTGAAGTATACACTAAAATAAAAAAGACCCTACTGATAAGTTACAAGGGCAAGTAAAATGATTAAACAGTAATAAGATTGCTAGTGAGGAATTGGATTCGACGCATTGTAACACTCTCATTCAAAGAGATACAGTTGCACCCAGAGTTTTTGGTTTAGTTAAAGTGCATAAACCGGTGTAATCCTTTAAGAATTATAGTGAATAACACTCCACAACGTATAAAATTTCAAAGTTTTTGTGCCATAGAATAAGAAAATATTCCTATTTCTTATAACATACCTTGCTTAATTCATATTATTTGGTTGAAATTGTTGATAAATGTGTACTAGATGAAAAGGATAGATTAGTGAGCTTAGATTTAGTATCTATGTACACAAATATACCGGTACCTGAGGCTTTGGATTGTTTTAGACGTTTTCTAGTTGATCACCCCTAAATTTTAGAAGAAAGCAAAATGACGATTGGATACGTCATAGAGCTGATGTGTATTCGTATGTCCTCCACTTATTTTAAATTTAGGTAAGAAATTTTATAAACAAATTCGAGATGTCCCAATGGGAGAACCTTTGTCGGTCACAATAACTAATATCTTTATGCATTATTTGGAAAATAATCTGTTGGGTAAGACTCCACTGAAACAAAAATTGTACTTACGTTTCTAATAATCTGGAACCATGGTAATAATGAATTGGTAGATTTATTAAATTTAGCTAATCGAATGATAGAACTCCAATTTATCTTAGAAAGGGAATCATCAGGTGAATTACCTTTTTCGGATGTCTAAATTAATTTAAAATGGTTTAAAATTAGGAAGAGATATTTATAGGAAGGATACTTATTCAGGAATCCTTCTTAATTTCAAGTTCAATCACCCGTATCTTATGAAAGTCGGTATCTTAAAGTCATTAACATTAAGAAGCCTTAGATTAACAGATATAAAGCATAGGAAGTTAGAATTAGGTAGACTACGCAATATATTCAAGGCTAATGGTTACCCTCATTTAATAGATGCAACAATGATGGACGTCGTGAAAAAAGTAATCTAGTTTGAGGTATAAAAGCGGATAAGGCGAAAGAAGGTCATGGTATTACCGGACTATATTAAATTGGAAAGTGAAATAATTAGCTTTAAAATACAATATAAGTATCGTTTTAAAACAGTCTCTTACACTAGGCAATATACTCCTTAACTAAAAAGAAAAGATTGAACACTTAGAAACATCAGGAATGTATGAGATCCCATGCAATGATTGTAATCTTAAATATGTTGGTGGGACCATGCACCCAATCAAAGTAAGAAGAGGTGAATATAAAGCTGCGTGTAAGTATGGACATATTGCTGAATCTGATCTTGCTCGTCAAGTACTGGAGACTGGGCATACTAACAACTGGGTGGAATGCAAACGCACATCAATATGTAATCGTAATAGGGTGACGAGATTGGTTAGAGGATCTATCGAACTTAAATCTGGAGATAATATTATGAATGAAACAACTGTTGAAAAATCGTTGGGTTTTATTTGGATTACCGCATTAACTAACGGCAGGAAAAGGCGATTGCATGAATTGGAAACTGAAGCTAGCTCCAGTAAAAGATGAAGAACATCGGATTAAGATTGACTAATTAGTAGGCTTATTGTTCAAGTAATTAATAAACAGTTATTAAGTATATAGTCTGTCTACATTTCATCTCTAACTACTCGTTTGATTTTAAAACTCTAAGTGATGTGAACTCTAATTTTGTGTCTTGCACCCCCACCCTACCTAAATGAAAACCAAACATCTATATAAATGAAAGATTGTAAAATGACGTTTAGTATTCTCGAAGTAAATGGCAATTATCTACTTTG
>JAQBSW010014990.1:0-10611 GCA_029291075.1 Eudiplozoon nipponicum | reverse complement strand
AGTCCCGAAGAACCATCCGAGTTAGAAGTACGCGATGCAATCCTATCTCTTAAACGCCGCAAAGCCGCAGGCCCCGATGATTTGCTTCCGGGATTGTTTAAGGATGGTGGCGATATAATTTCAGGAGCGTTGACCAAACTTTTTCATACTATATGGAATGAGGAAACCGTACCACTTGACTGGAATGAGTCGACCATCATTCCCATCTTCAAAAAAGGCAATCGTAATTCGTGCGATAACCATCGTGGTATAAGTTTGACTCCGGTCGTATCTAGGTTATTTGCTTCGATTATCCTACGTCGTCTTAGCGCTTCACGTGAATCACATACAAGAGAAGAACAGGCCGGATTCCGCGCAGGACGAGGTTGTATAGATAATATTTTTACGTTAAGGCAAGTTCTCGAACAGAGACATTTATATCACCGTCCCACAATAGTCGTCTTTCTAGACTTCAAGGGTGCATTTGATTCGGTGGATCGCAATGTTTTATTCCATATCTTGTCGAAAAGCGGTGTGCCCACAAAATTTGTTAATATTATACGAGCTCTCTACACAAATACTTCTGGTCGCGTTAAGGTCTACAACGAATTAACGCATAACTTTACAACCAGCAGTGGTGTTCGTCAAGGTTGTCCACTTTCCCCATTTTTGTTTAATTTTGTAATCGATGCTATTATGAACAACACTCTCCACACATTCAGGACGCTGGAGTTGAAGTTCTCCCGGGAGATAAACTAGTCGATCTTGACTATGCGGACGATATCGTACTATTATTCGACAATCAGCATGCTGCCCAGGCCACCTTGAATAGATTAACAGACGTTGTTCCGTCTTTCGGTATGAAATTCGCACCCTCTAAATGTTACAGGATCACCCACCACTCACTCCAACGTTGCGACTGCAGAATGAAGATCTAGACGTAGTCGACAGGTTTCCATATCTTGGGAGCTCTATCAATAACGTAGGCAATATGCCCGACGAGGTGAGAATACGGATCGCGAAAGCTAGAGTAGCTTTCTCGAACCTTCGTCATTTATGGAGAAACGCGAATATTTCACTTTGCCTTAAAGATCGTGTTTACAATGCATCTGTACGCGCAGTCTAACTATACGCTAGTGAAACTTGGCCTCTTAGAGTTGATGATTTGAGACGCTTACAGGCATTCGATCATCGTTGTTTGAGAAGTATAGCACATGTTGGTTACCAACAACGAATAACTAACGTTGACATCCGTAGACGTATTTTTGGATCTGACAATAAGTGCTCATCGTTAGAAAAACAAATAAGGCTCCATCAACTTCGTTGGCTCGGTCACGTTTTGCGTATGCCCTCATTTCGATTGCCCAGTAGAGCTCTGTTCTCTCATCCAGCACCAAATTGGCGTAAGAAACAAGGTGGGCAGATTTTGACATGGCAGAAACAATTGAAGTCACTTACATCCAAATTGGGTAGTATAGGACCCACTCGTCTGCCAGGATGGGGTCCTCGTGCGCATCATAGTTCATGATTAGAAACTCTTAGCGATATGGCATCGAATCGAGCTCAGTGGCGATCTTGTTGCAGATGGCTAGTAGAATCATCTTCGCACCTTTCTTTTCTTAGTAGGGCAAAGTTAGCTTCGAGGTTTGGTTTGTTTATGACGTAATACAGTGAAATCCGCAAGGAAGCCGTATTGCTGATGTCGCCTTGCACGAATGCTAACTTGGCCATAATGGTGTCGTGGAGAGGTTTCGTTTGCCTCATTTCTGTGAGTTATCCTGATAGATTTACTCGTAGTAGGAAGGTATTCCTTCTCCCTCTGCCTCTCTCTCTCTCTCTCTCTCTCTCTCTCTCTCTCTTGTAAATCTCACTAATAGTTTGTCTAAATTCACTTATATACTTTTTTCAATCCTTATGGTTATATGGCAGTGAAACATTAGTCACTTTTGACTTTTGTATGGCTGGACAAGATGATGATGATGATGATAATGATGATGATGATGGGAGCTAACCAACTTTTCGCATTATTGGCTGTTACGTGTACGAATGTTATTTTCCCGAGTGTTACTTTTCGTTTCGCCTTTTACTCAATTTTGTTCTGTACACTTGGGAACAGAGCAAGGTATGCTTATTACAGCTTTAAATTCTTATATTGGTTTGAAATTTCTGTTGCCGTTAGTGTAGCTGTTTTTCCTTTTTAGTTTGTTGCAAAACCGAGCGACTATTTGTTGAGTTTAATCGAAGAGGTGTTTGGACTTGCCTGGATGCTACTAAATTTTGGTTGGGTTTTGTGATTTTGGCCAGTCGATTTAAATATCATGTTGATGAAACTTTTGAATATTTAGGCCAGGTGTGTGTTATTTTATATAAAGGGCTTTATCGACATATATTAATTTTTCTGATTTTGCGTTATGCAAAATTGAGAAATTGGCCAAATTGACTGGGTGCACAGTTTCCATTATATGCATCGTTATACTTTTCTCCTGACGGTGCCAAGCTTTTTAATCAATTTCTGCGGAAATGTCGCTAGATTCTGTTAATCAATTGCTTCCTCGTACGTCCAATATATATGATACCACACATACATGAGAATTCGTAGACTATGAATGGCATGGAGAGAATTGGCAATTGATCTTTGGCATCCGACCTCAGAATTCTCTGTGTGCTAAATGTGATATTAACTTTAACACTGGGAAAATACTCCTTAGTTATTCTATTTAGCCGCCGTGCAATTATTGAGGCCGAAATATATGGCCAATACCCATTTTGTTATTAATGTTTTTTTTCCTAATAAGATATTATATATATATATATATATATATATATATATATATATATATATATATTATAATTAGAAAGAACACATAATAACAAAGTGGATAAAGGCCATTTATTTCGTGAATACTAATCATCTCTTATACAATCATACATATTTATACATTTTGGGTTTTCAATTGATTATGCTAGTGGTAACAAATCTGACTAGTTTTAACTTCTGATTTCTTGATTTGGCTGATTGGTAAGCGTGTATGCGTTTGTGTTTGTGTGCGTACCTGCTTTCATGTATAAGGTCATTCTCGCTGTATTGCAAAGTGATGTCTGAGAACTGGTCATTATTGTTTTGACGGCTTGAGAATTAACCATTTGTGCGCCTTGTTCGCTGTTACTTGCGCGAGTGCTATTTTTCCCAGTTTAGTTGATCGTTTCACCTTGTGCTGCGCAAATTTGTGTTCTGCACATGGTAACAGCGCCAGTGTGGATTGCAGTGTTGAACGCTCATATTGTTTGGAAACTTCTTTCACCGTATGCGCCTCTGTTATTTCCTCTTCAGTTTGTTGACAATACGATTGAATGTTTGTTGATCCTAGTCGAGGGCCTGTTTGGTCTTGCCTGGATACTAATAAATGGTTGTTAAATTTTGTTATTCTTTGCCAGTCGATTAGAATATGATGTTGATGAAACTTTTGAATATTAAGGTCAGGTGCTTGTTGTTTTATATAAAGGGCTTCGTAAATAAATAATAATTTTTCTGATTTTGCTTTATGTAGAATTGTGAAATTGGTCAAATTGACAGGGTTCCCCGTTGCCAATATATGATCGGAAATAGCTGATTTTCCTGACGGTGGCAAGCCTTTGTTAATCAGTTTCTGTGGCAAATGTTGCTGGATTCTGCTTATCAATTACTTCTTCGTACGTCCGATATATGTGCTACCGCACATACATGAGAATTTGTAGACTATGAATGATTTGGAGAGAATTGGTAATTGATCTTTGGCATCCAACCTCATGATTCTCTGTGTACTAAATGTCATATTAACTTTAACACTGGGAAAGTTGTCCTTAGTTATTCTATTCAGCCGCCGTGCAATTATTGAGGCTGGTACGTCCCTCTAAATGGTAAGTTTAGGAAAACCTGCTTGCCGGTATCCTCTCTAGTACAAATCTGCCGTGGTCTGATGTTGACATCAATGAAACGCTCTGGGTAGTTGTTCATTAGCAAAATTTTCCTGAGGTAGCCCAGTTCTTCCTCAATCTTGTGTTCAGAGCAAATCTTCCTGATTCTGTTTGCTAGGCTTTTAACTAAGTTTATTTTACGGGATTTTGTCACAGTGCTGTTGTGTTGAATGTATTGCCTGGTGAAAGTTGATTTTCTATGTATGGCCTGTGTCGAATTTCCGTTTGCTTCTCGAGTGAGTTTGATGACAAGGAAGGGAAAACTGTAGTCTTTCTCTACCTAGAGAGTGAAATAACAAAGGCGCATACGATGACAGAAGTCTCCAAACAATGTGAGCGCTTAACACTGCAATGAACACTGGCGTTGTTACCACGTGAAAACGACAACTTTGCGCAACGAGGTGAAACGATCAACTATACAGGGAAAAATAGCACTTGTATATGTAACAGTGTGCAATGCGCACAAATGGTTAATTCTCAAGTTATCAAAACAATAATGACCAGATCTCAGACATCACTTCGCAATACTGCGAGAATGACCTTTACATGCACACACTCACCAACTAGTCAAAACAAGAAACAGCAGTAAAAACGAGTCAGATTTGTTACCACTAGCATAATCAATTGAAAACCCAAAATGTATAAATATGTATGATTGTATAAGAGATGATTAGTATTCACAAAATAAATGGCCTTTATCCACTTCGTTATTTGTGTTTTCCTAATAATAAGAATACTGTGTTAAATTAAAAAGGAATGGACATTATAAAGATTATCAAAGAGCGGGGTCAGCCTTTTACCCGTAAGGAACTAAACACTTATATTGCAGCCAATTGTACTTGTGCCAAACTTATAGAAAGAATTAAGTTCTTCAAATCGTGTTTAGAATCAGATGTTGTGCCAAAACGATTCCTCAAGCAGTGCAGAAGAAATAACCAAAAAGCGACGAATAAACTTATAAGTCACTTATTGCTCAATGGTATCGAGGACAACCAATCAAAACTGCAAGATGCTGAGAGCATCATTCAATCACTGGGTTGTCAAATTGCAAGACTGAACGACGGCGAATACACCGCTTTCACAAAGAAGATAGAAACACCGATGAAAATAACAGCGGACAAAGAAAACAAGGACCTCACGAGAGACCTGGACAAATTTCCTACGCAATCAAAATTTCCTACGAACCCAGACGCTTTTATTCACAATTATTCAAAAGTGATTTTGTCAAAACACCAGAAAGAATTACTCTCCTTAGGAGAAAAATTCTGCGTAGTCAAGGAAAACCTAAGTGAACGTGACATTATTGACAATCAGGCTGGAACGGAAAATTTCTACAATGACTTAACGAAAGACACCGCCCCACATGCATTCAATGGACAAGGACTGAAAGCTGAGATAGTAAGTGCACTAGAACAATACAAGAAGGAATTCAAAGGCAGCCAAATCATCACAAAGCAGCACATAGACGAACTCAGAAAACTCCAATCAGACAAATCCATACGACTTGCCACACCCGACAAAGGATCAGGAATTGTTATACTTGAAGCCGACGCTTACAGGAAGGCTATGAACGATATAATAAATAATCTTTTTAAATTTAAGCATGACATGAAACAGAAAGATGATTCAACGAACATCGAATCAAGAATTGATGCAATTTTGAAAAAGATGGAAAAACATGTTCTAACATCGATGGCTGACTTCGAGATTAGGTCAAAACTCACAGATGACATCCAAAAAGCAAAACCAGTCGGAACAAACACCGCAAGATTGTACGGCAAACCAAAAACTCATAAAGCCGTGACAGCCTCAGAAGCTCCTTCGATGCGGCCCATTATGTCAATGATCAACGCTCCACAACATAAACCAGCCACGTTTCTCTGCAAACTACTTGAACCAATACGGAGCATCATAAACGCAAACACTATCAAGGACTCCTTCGAACTAGCAAATGAATTGAAGGGGAAGAACATCCTACAGAATAAAATGGTCTCGCTTGACGTCTCATCCTTATTTACAAACATACCACTGGATAAGACAACGGAGATCTTGTGTGACCTCATCAAAAGTGAGTTTTTTGACTTCCCTATAGACTCCAATGACATCAAAGACCTCATAGTAGCATGTACTAAAAACGTGCAATTTACATTCGAAGGGATATACTACAGTCAGATCAATGGTGTAGCTATGGGAAGTTGCATCGCACCCCTCCTGGCAAATGTATACATGTATCACCTGGAAAAAACGAGTCTAAAAGGTATAAATGACCAGTGCGCACTCTACAAAAGATATGCAGATGATATCTTGTTGTCCATCTCAGAAGCAGCAGACCCTTCCGAAATCCTCAAACAAGCAAATGGAGTCGATCCAGACATCAAATTCACTCTCGAGGTAGAGAAAGACGACAGTTTTCTCTTCCTTGACATCAAACTCACTCGAGAAGCAAACGGAGATTTGTCACTGGCCATACATAGAAAATCCACTTTCACCGGACAATACATTCACTACAACAGTAGTGTGCCAAAATCCCACAAAAGAAACTTAGTAAACAACCTAGCACAGAAATTGATTAACAAAGGCTTGGCACCGTCAGGAAAATCAGCTTTTTCCGATCATATATTGGCAACGGGGCACCCTGTCAATTCGACCAATTTCACAATTCTACATAAAGGAAAATCAGAAAAATTATTATTTATTTATGAAGCCGTTTACATAAAAAAACAAGCACCTGACCTTAATATTCAAAAGTTTCATCAACATGATATTCTTATCGACTGGCCAAGAATAATAAAATTCAACAACAATCTACTAGTATCCAGCCAAGAACAAACAGGCCCTCGACTAGAATCAACAAACGTACAATCTGATAGGCAACAAACTGAAGTGGAAATAACAGAGGCGCATACGATGACTTAAGTCTCCAAACAATGTAAGCGTTTAACACTGCAATCAACACTGGCGTTGTTACCACGTGAAAACGACAACTTTGCGCAACGAGGTGAAACGATCAACTATATTGGGAAAAATAGCACTCGTACATGTAACAGTGAACAATGCGCACAAATGGTTAATTCTCAAGCTATCAAAACAATAATGACAAGATCTCAGACATCACTTCGCAATAATGCGAGAATGACCTTTACATGCAAACACGCATACACACAAACACAAACGCATACACACTCACCAACTAGTCAAAACAAGAAACAGCAGTAAAAACGAGTCAGATTTGTTACCACCAGCATAATCAATTGGAAACCCAAAATGTATAAATATGTATGATTGTATAAGAGATGATTAGTATTCACGAAATAAATGGCCTTATCCACTTTGTTATTTGTGTTGTTTTCCTAATTATAAGAATACTGTGTTAATTAAAACGGCATGGATATCATAAATATATATATATATATATATATATATATATATATATATATATATATATATATATATAATGTATATTTATCAGTAGAAGCAAGCACAAGCCAGAAATAACTAAATTTTAACGATTCAATCTCAAGATCTTATGCCATTTTAAACAATTAAACGTCACCAAAATTGAGAATAACAACCATTCCGAACGACATATGCTTACATTTTTCTATATATATATATATATATATATATATATATATATATATTAACTAAGCATTGCTTAATTTATCAAAGACAATTCATCCAGTAGACCGGTTTCGTTCTCACTATAAATTTGCAGAAGACGGGCACGAACAGGAACAAGTTGATTTCGGTGTCTAGGACTCTATTCACTGTGACATTCCTGCCGCAAACTAAACGAAGTTTTCAGTTATAAACCAACGTGTTTTCGGTTAGTCTTTCCTTTAGGAGAGGCCTATGTTATATCGCTTCCGACCTAAAGTTCCAACTGGCTATCTCCAAGCTTTCATTATAGAATAGGCAACATTCAACCTGTGGAGGTTTTATTTAATTGAATAGTATTAGAAAACGACTACTGAATAGCTACGCGGAGCATAGATACTAAATAGTAGCACGAACGTCAGATGCAGTGTAAGGCGTTTCGCCGCATGGCTTCCTCTGGCCCATGAAAAAATGTGGGCTGAAATAGTTATAATAGCAATAATTTATAAATGCCGTCTTTGCATCCAGGACTTTTCACTGTTATGGAGTACGTATGTAGATTCTGACAATACAGTTATCCCTTATACTTTTGCAATCAAAATTCACGGAATGCTAAATAAAAGTAAAATTCTAATAGACGTGAGAAAACTTAAACAGCTCCCTTTCCATAAAAGTATAGAGATATTCTAAAATAGATGTTAACCCGTCTTGATAAAGAATATTAGAAACAACTGTGGATATAGATGAGATCCGCCAAAAACATTGCTGATACCACGGTGTTTAACATTGTAGGTACCTGTAAAATTAGTCATTGTGTCTGAAAAATTATGTGGAATCGGAAACTACAAGCCAATTTAGTTCAGATATTAGACACCAACTCAGAAGCAATCAGAAAATTTATACCAAATTATTTTAGAAAGAAATGACTGAAAAGGAAGTAAAATTTGTGGCCGATATCAGCCGATGTTGTTTGGAATAATTCACGCAACAGGTCCGATAAAATGAAATCTATGCGAAAAAAACATTTATTGAAAAAAATATATTAACCAATAAAATGTGTCGAATAAAATAAATTTTCTTTGGCACCTGCACCGGTGCTGATTGCATAAAGTTTACGAGTATCAACAAAGTTGAACACATCTCGAGAAACAATTGGAGTTATAAATTCAGATCGCGATCTTATCACTTAAACATCACAAAGCTAGAGGCCACGATGATCTGCTGCTGACTTTTTCAAGGATTGGATCGACATCATCTGTCGAGCGTTTGCTAATCGTTTTGATAACATATGGATTATGGAGATCCTGGCAGTGGCTTGGAGCGTGTCAGCTATTATTTATATCTTCTAATGCGGCAATCATAAATCGTGCAATAACTATAGTGGTATAAGCTTCACTACAGTTGTACGTAGGTTATTTGCTTCGATTACCGAACGCCATCTCGGCTCCTCGCGAGAATCACAGACAATAAAAGATTGAATAGATAATTGTTTTACCTTGAGGAAGTAATAAAAAAGTGAGATGTAAATCTCTGTCTTACAATAGCTATTAAAGATGCCCATTCACCCTTTTGTGTTTATTTGTTGATTGATGACAGTTTGAATTACACTCATGCATACGTTCAGGAAACAGGCGTCGGAGTTATTTCAGGTGGTAGATTAATTGACCTTGACTATGCAGATTATGTTGTATTATTATCTGACAACCGAGATTCTGCTTTGGCCACTTTGAATAGATTAGCCGTCATGATTTAGTTTTTAGGTATGTAATTCGCAGCCTCGATATGTAAGCTACTTTGACAGGATCAACCATCGTTTCATTAAACTTTGCGGCTTTGAAATTAATATCCGGACGTACGTAGGTGTGCATGAATTGTTAGCTGTATCTATGACTCAGGGAATACGCGTGACGAGGTGAATACGAGAATCACTAAAGCTATGGTAGCTTTGTACAACCAGCACAATTTGTAGGGAAACACGAATATCTCACTCGTGTGTAAAATTCATTTGTGCAAAAAGTTTTATTGTACGCTATTTAAACACGGTACAACACCGAATGTGCAACGCTGAGGTCAGTAAACGTATCTTCGGATCGGCCAATAAGTACTCGCATGAAAAAAAAATTAGGTTCCATTATCTGCACTGTCTCGGTCACGTTAATCAGTCAAGCACTATTCTCTCAGATAACGGCAAATTGACGTAATAGAGCAGATTGGTAGATTCTGACCATGAATAAACACCTAAAGTCAATTTCAGTTTAATGGTGCAGTATAGTATCTGTTTGTGCACAAAATGGGTTCCGCGAACGCATCATATTTCTTAGTTTGAAATTCTGCACGATAAAGTATTGAATAAAACACAATGGCAACCTTGTTACAGGATTTCTAGTGGAATCACCCTCTCAACATTCTTTTCTCAATTAAACAGAGTAAAACGCTAGGTTTAGTCGTGCTAAAATGGCACAGTTCAAACTCCAAGGAAGCTGTTTTGCCGATGTCACCTTGCCTTAATGCTAAGTTGATCAGTTCGATGTTGTGTAGAAGTCTGGGTAGCCTCATTTCTGTGTATTACCTAGGTAAGTATCTCCATCTGAAAACGAACCCCTGCTTCACAAGTAATGTGTTTTATTTGAAACAATTTGATTTAAAAATAAAATTAATTCATAAACCTTTGTAAATGAAATTCGAAACGAAACCTTACATATTGAGCGGGCACATATCAAAGGCAGGTGCTATTTCATGTTTACAAATGTGTTAAATGCGACTTGGTGGCAGATTTTAGTTTACAACCTGAATTCCTTTCAATGCGTTGTGAATTAAAATTTAATTCACAGGTTGGAGCTTGTGCCTATCTTTGTATCAAATGCTGACTGGAATTCTTAGCAATAATCTTACCTTTCTAAATCGCTCGACTGTTTCATACGTGGGTAATGAGCAAGGTGAATTATACTATTGATGAACAGCTATTATTTATGATGCAATTTCGTTGATGCTATCAAACAAAACGATTAGGGTGTTTATTAATATTGATATCTTTCAAATAGACATGATAAATTTGCGATTAAAGTAGTTGTAAAAAGCATT
>JAQBSW010014989.1:0-10612 GCA_029291075.1 Eudiplozoon nipponicum | reverse complement strand
ACTGTTGCAACACAAACCCACTTCATAAATGTAACTTCCAATATATTGCCTAAATGAAATTCAAATATCATTTACGCGACACCAATTAAAACAAGCAAAATTTGCCGTTAACCAATGGCGTGCGAGCTTACGTTTTCAAAACTATATAAGCACAGTACATTTACCATGCTTGTCATTAGCACGTTTTATATCTCCTGCTGTGCACTGTGTGTGCTTCCCGTCTGACGTCATATTGACTGTTTACCTATGCTGACTTCTGGACTTGCGTCACGCTGTTCACCTAGTCATTTGTATTTCAGTCACGCCAATCTTGTTGCTGCACAACTAGTCAGACGAATCGATAATCAATTTATTAGACCTCTACATGTGGCAGCCTCCACGATGTTGTCCTCGATCTTCAACAAGACAGTTCTGAGTCTTCACACAGCAACTCACCTCTCTGATTTCGACGCCACAACGAAAGAACACCAGCCAGTCAACCAGAGCCGGGCTTAAGTGTTTAAAAGGGCTTTCAAACACTGCAACATTGCCTAACTTTCTCGGCATTTGCCGGAGAACACAATTCCGGACCTAATAAGGGCCACTACAGTAACTGTATCTCATTATCCACGGCTCTTGACTTTTTGCAACATCGCACGGCATTTACTTGCAGCAGGGGCGTTTACAATTTGGCGACCGCGCCGGGATACTAAGAACAGTACGAGCTTTTGACTTGTGCTATATCACAAAACTTTTGGCATAAGTAAAATAAACTGTTTCTTTTTTTATTATCGTGGAAATACAGTAAATCGACGGTAGCACACCGAACCACCCTTATATATATATGTATATATATATATATATATATATATATATATATATATATATAAGTCCCTTAATTCATTTTGATGCCTTATAAGTCATATCAAGCACGAATACCTATGAATTCTACGTTATCTCAGTGTCCATCCGCCAGTCTCGCATCTGATGATCCTAGGCTTTCAACTTTGGAGAGATTCATTTCAGATTTGAGTAACATTCTTGAAAGAATCATCATCGAAACGACAAATGTCAATATAACCACGGACCAACACCGTCTAAATCATAATAAACGACAATCGAGACTACCTCGGTCATTCAGTCAATATTCTCCGAAATTTTGGTGTTTTATTCACCAAAAGTAATTTATAATTGTCGAAATTGCCTGCATTGTTCGGAGAACTTACCAAACTGATTCCAGTTTCCTTTCTTAGTTGACCAAAAATCAACAACACAGTTTCTGTTGTTCACGTACAAATTTCAAACACATATAGCTGCAGTTTATGTTGATTCCTTCCATCCACGCAGAATATGCCAAATAGACAGCAAAATTCACAATGTCACTCGCAATGACCAGCCCAACGAATTTCTGCATCTTCTTGATTTCCGAACTTTCGAAGAATTCATCTTGGACACAGGTGCAGCAGTCGAATTTCTCAAGGGTGATTCCATGGACGAGATGTCTCTAGGCGTTTTACTTGCAACAGCTACATGGGCATCCCATATCTACTTATGGCTGCCGGCATCGCATTCTCAAAATTGGTTTACGACGTGAATTCGACATCTTTCATGCCAAGGGCGAACAAACCTTCATTACATTCGAACTTTCCAGGCCAGACGTCTTGCTACAACAACCTTTGCCGTCGCCATTTACAGTCAACTTAGTGACTCTCGGAAAACCTGTACTAATAACAACTCTCCTGCAAACAGAATAGCGTGGTGACAATCACATTCAAAGATAATTTCGTATTCCGTCTCTGGCAAGACTTACCTATCTTTTACTTCACGGGTACGCAGCCAAGCAAGCCAGTTCTGCCAAATCGCCTTCAGAGAAAGGTTTTCGACTCAATTCATTCAATTTCTCACCCAGGAAGCAAGGCGACAGTCCGAATTCTTAAAGATCGTTTCTAGGATCATAGACTCAGGCAAAACTCTAACCGATAGGTCTCCGAGTGTGCTATTTGACAGAAAAACAAGATCGCACGGCACACTCGTTCTAAGTTCCAGCATTTCCAAACTACTTCACGCCTAGCCTTCGTCCACATTGACATGGTTTATCTGACAAAGTTCAAGGTTTCAGCAACCTTTAAACTATGATTGATAGATTCACACGGTGTCATGCGGTATTACCTCTTAGCACTATTTCTGCAGACAAAGTCACTAATGGTATTATCTTTGTATGGATATCCCATTATGGTGTTTGCAATGAGGTCATCACTGATAGAGGCATTTGATTCTCATGGGATCGTTTCAAAAATACTTTGCGGTTCATGGATGCAACTTGCCCGATACGACTGCCTGCCATCCCCATTCTAACGATATGACAGAAAGAATGTGTACGGAACTCAAGGCAGTTTTGGTATCCTCGTCCATTAATGGCAACTGGGTCGATGCATTACCTTTAGTCCTACTTGCCATGCGTTACTGTACACGTGAATCAATGAAAACGTCTGGGTCACAACTCCTGTATAGCATATCTATGCCTGCCTAGTCAGCTCCCACGTCTACTACCCGCACAGGATGACCCACAAGACGAAGCTACCCACCTTTAATTTCATTTCAATAACACGTCTGAGCAGCAGCCGAAATATAAACCTCGTCCAGTCTTCATTCACCCGCAGCTCCATAGCTGCAAGAGAGTACTCGTTCGTAACGACACTGCTGTTGCAACACTACAAACAAAGTATCGCGCTCCTTACACGATTAGACTCAGACAGCCAAAATACTTCATTGTCCTTCAAGGTGCGACACCTATATCGTTAAGCATAGGCAGGTTGAACCGTTTATCAAAGCGCCTTATACTGGGAACATACAAACTTATACACACGTCTCAGGCTCTGTCTACCCACAATCTTAACCTAGCAATAGATTGCTTTGCATAACGCATAACTAATGATTTTTTAAACATTAATTTTTCGTTATTCTATGTATCAAATTTTAACTTTGTGTGCACCACTTGCGCCCAATGTTACGCAACGTGATCTCTATGAATCCACATGATTCATTTTTCTACTCACACTAACTCGTCTCACGTGGTATAACCAGCTGTTCTTAGCTGACAATTGGGAAGCATTTTTAAACAGTTCTTCGGTACTATGCATTCCCTACGGAAATTTTCAAGTAGACTTTTGTCGTTTCCATTTGATATTAATATATATATTTTTTACATTGTACTGTTGCAACGTATGGCTCAAACCTGAGCTCACACTGCCTATTTTAGTATGACTAGCTACTTATAGCTTACGCCTTTTTTAGCAACACTAAGTAGTCATCGGCTTCATATAATGATACAGGCCATTTTCAATGCATATCTCGACTTTCTCGGTTGCAAAGTACACATTCTTCGAATATCATGACCACAATGTCGAGCACAAACTAGCTCCTTTTGCCGTATTCAAATACATTGACGATGATCAAGCCTGCCCAGGTTTTAAATTAAGCCTGACAATTTCATTGGCTATCTACCTTATAATCCTCTCACTGAGGATCTCAAAACATCACACTGCTCTATTCTGCTTCACGCGGTATGACAAGCCACTTCAGATAAGTATTTGTGTAGCAATTCCCAGTGGTTATTTAGCATCATATCAATGTTGAAGCATCCAACAAACATGCTCTAACTAAGCATTTACGGTACATTTTAACGAGCTATTGGTATAATAATAATCAGCTGCTTAACTGGGTTCGATCTCTGCCCTACATTATCTATCACACCTTGACGAGAGGAGTGTTTTTCCTTTTTTCAGAGAGGAAAGTGATGTAATGCCTCAGAATAATTAGCCGACATATTGCCTAAATGAAATTCAAATATCATTTACACAACACCAATTAAAGCAAGTGAAATTTGCCATTAACCAATGGTGTGCGAGCTTACGTTTTCAAAACTATATAAGCACGGTGCAATTACCATGCTTGCCATGAGCACCTTTGATATCTCGTGCTGTGCACTACGTGAGCTTTTTGACTGACGTCATATTGATTGTTTATATACGCTGAATTCTGTACTTGCGCTGTGTCACCTAGTCATCGGGATTTCAGTCACGCCAATCTTTTTACTGTACAACTAGTCATACGATCGATTATCCATTTACTGTACCTATACGTGTGCCAGCCTCCACGGTGTTGTCCTAGATCTTCAACAAGAAAATTATGAGCCTTCACACGGTAATTCACCTCACTAGTTTCGACGCACAACGAAGGAAAGCCAGCCAGTCTACCAGAGCATGTCTCAAATATTTACGAGTACTTCTAAATATTGCTACACTGCCTAACTTTTTCGGAATTTGTCGGGAGAACGCAATTCCGGCCCTAATAAAGGCCACCAACAGTAATTTTATCTCATTGCACACAGCTCCTAATTGTTTTGTAACATCGCACGACATTTACTTGCAGCGGGGACGATTACATAACTGTAACGTCTCAGAACAATTCGCCGACATATTGCGTAAATGAAATTCAAATTGTTGAGGCCCGTAACCTATTCGTGTTTGTAAGCCTCATAGATGCCAGATCGCTGGAAGTCCTAAAATTCACAGTAGAGTCTGATATGCTTATATTATTGCTTGTGTCATTTAAATTCAAGTCCGCTATGTCCTGCACTAACCTACTTGTGTCCTCGAATTTAATATCGTTATCCATGATCAAATGGTATAATAATTAAATCGACAGTTACGTATGGCAGTCGGAAGGTGAAAGTTGGAAAGCTATATCGTTCAGCAATAATCTGTTTTGGTATGTACGTGACCCCCCAATAAAATCAATTATACCTGTTCCAAGGCTCCTCCTCAGTGTTATTTTATATCAGAACACAAGGCAAGTGATGGAATAATTTATTGGATATTGATGTAATCGTTTATTATGGAAAAAAATGTTAAAATGCAGCAGACCAAAATTACAATACCAGACAGGAAGCGAGATACTTTAAAACTCAAAAAAAGCGCACAATTTTAAAATCAAGTATTTAAACAAAGAATGTTCTGGAAAATAAAAAGAAAAATTTCTTTTTAAATAAAGTTGTTACAATCAGCTATGGTGGTTTAAATTTATCAGTCAAGGTCATTTTACATAAGGCAGAGGATTTAACATCCTCTACAAAATTTAATTTACGCGGCACCAATTAAAACAATCGAAATTTGCTGTTAAGCAATGGCGTGCGAGCTTTCCTTTCAGGCTATATAAGAACGGTTAATTTACCATGCCAGTCAGTGTTCACGTCTGCCTTCTTCTGTGCACTGCGTGCTTTCTCCTATCATACTGACTTTTCACCTACGCTGACTTCTGAACTTGCTTCACACACAGAGTCAATTTTAGTCACGCCAATCTTGTCGCCGCACAACTAGTGAGACGGAGAACTTCTACTTATTGGACCTTCACGTGTGCCAGTCACCGCGGTGTTGTTGCATATATTCAACGAGACAATACTGAGGCTTCACCCATTCTCTTGCCGCTGATATCAACGCCACAACAAAGGGAACACCAGACAGTCAACTAGAGCCGGACTCAAGTGTCTAGGAGCATTTCTAGACACTGATACACTAACTAACTTTCTTGGCATTTGCCGGAGAACGCTATTCCGGCCCTAACAAGGGCCCCAAATAGTACTTCTTCTCAGCTATCTTGGCACGGATATGACTTTGTGACGTTTTACGGCATTTACTTAAAGCCAGGGCGTTTTAAAAATTGGCGACCGCATCAAAATACTGAGAACAGTACTGTTTTCTTGACTTATTATCAAATCACTTTTGGCATATATTCAACCGAATGTGTTTCTTTTCATTTTATTTTTTGGGAGTACAGTAAATTGACGTTAGCATATCCCACATTTTACTCGAGTTGGGAATCTTTCTTAAGTCGACTTATTGGGGGCAAGTTTTTGTTGGGCACTTTTGTTGAGGAATGGTTTTCTATTCAAAATTTTTCTCCTACATACAAAAACTACATTTTTGTAATCTCGCGTGCCAAACTGGAATGTGTATGCAGAATATATTTTTTGATTCTGTGAAAGCACATTATTATATGTACGAAAGTGCAGAACAGTGACTTGTGATTTTGTGAAATATCTAATTTCATCTGTGTTTTGTGCTTATTCCGTCAGTATCAACTGTGCAAGTAGATTTTGATTTCAGTGTTCATTTCGTCAGTTTATTCTGTGAAAGCGGATTTTCGTTCCGTCAGTTTCAACTTTGGAATCAGATTTCGCTAAGCGTTTTGTTTCACGTCTTTATATATGTTTTATCTTGCTTATAAATATATGCTCTTAAGATCCCGTAAGATTGTTAGAATTTCAGGTCCAATTTTAGATATTTATGATCCTGTTTGGAATGAAGATAGCGAACTATTCATTATGCGCATAGACTCCGCTTTCTCCCCGTTCTAGATTATGATAGTCATCAAAATCTGTCAAAGGTTTTCGCTAAACTACCTTCAGAATTGCAGCGACGGATTTATCCGAAGCTTGAGTTCACTAGGAAACGATCCAGTCTCATTTTTGGGCCTCCAAAATTAAATAGAATCTTTGCTGGATCCCACTGAAACTGAGCAGATAATAAATAAATATGCGCAGTTAGACATGCCAAACCTTGGCCCCATCGAGATTTTAAGGGAATTGCGGAAACGTTGGTATAAAACCAATATTTCTGATTATGAGGCTACAGTTCTTTTTATTAACAATAATCCCCAGTCACTAAAATTGTTTCGCCATACAACTCCCCAACACTCTCTCAATAGATATTTTATCTGATAAATACAAGCTAGAATTAGATTTAACCCAAGAATTCACTATACTTTATCCGCTCCTAATATAAGTTTCCTTAGAAGAAAGGAACATGGCTAAAGTTTTAGAAGGATTGGCCATAGCAAAATCCGAGCTAAATCAGGTGAGTGCTCGACCAAATTTTGAAAGAGGGAATCATCAGATCATGGCAAAGTTCATGGGCGTCACCACTGCACTTAGTCTCCAAATCAAGCGAATCGTACAGAGCCAGTGGAGATTGCCGAAAGTTAAATTCAGTGACAAAATCTGATGCATATCCTATTCCCAATATTAACACCTTACTTGAAAACTCAACGGCAGCAATTTCTTCTCATTGATTGACCTCAGACAAGCCTACCATCACATTCCGGTAACACCAGAAGATATTGAAAAGACTGCAGTAATCAATCCATTTGGCCTTTTCGAATATCTTTACATGCCTTTTGGACCTAAGTGTGCTACACAGACATTTCAAAGATTTACGGACAGCATATACGAAATGTCCTCTGACGATTATTCAACCACGGACTCAAGAAACAACTGTGACAAGACGCAGATTTCAACTACATCCGTTGACTTCTCAGGGCATCGTAACACGCCACAAGGTATTAAACCATTGCCGTCACAGGCGAATTCAATTAGAAATATCAAGTCACCAAAGACTGTTAGCGATTTGCAGAAAATTCTGGGAGTACTAAGCTACGATCGCAAGATCCTTCCATGCTTTTCAAGACAACTTTATCCTTTGTGCAGGCAATCTGCGGAATCGAAAGGACTTAGCAAGAATTCCATCGGTTACTTTAATATCCAAGACGAGGAATTACTGACTTGCCATCAACTCGTTAGTAAATTGTATTAATGCTAACACACTCAGATTTTGAAAAGCCATTTCTACTCACGACAGATGCTTCTGAATTCGCTATTGAAGCCACTTGGAACAAGAGATCGACGGAGTTCGGAAGCCTATCAGTTTCTACTCGCGTACTCTCCAACCAGTAGAAACGAGGTACGACACTTTCGGTCGAGAACCTCTCGCCATCCACGACGCAGTGCGCCATTTTATCAGCATCATTGGCAGTAGCAGATTTGTTGTTTTCACAGATCATACTTCACTAGTTAGCGCACTTCGAAACGCAACTTCATCTATCGCCAAGTACCCTGCCAGAGTGGAAAGAGCTTTCTCGTCTAAGCGAATGGCAATTTGACGTCTTTCACGTCAAGGGCAAACAGAACTTCATTGCAGATGCCCTGTCTAGGCCAGACGTCTCTCTACAACCACCTTCGCCGTCACCATTCACTGTCAACTCCGTGGCACCCAGTGAACCTGCACTAACGCCAACTCTCCTGCGAACTGAACAACGCGGTGACATTCACATTCAAAGATCAATAGCCCGTCACCCAACCAAGTTCATATGTCGTCTGTGGGAAGGCTTACCAATTGTTTACTTCACGGGTACGCAGCCCAACAAGCCAGTTCTGCCGACCAGCCTTCAGAGAAAAGTTTTCGATTCAATTCACTCAATTTCTCACCCAGGAAGCCAAGCGACTGTCCGACTTCTTACAGATCGTTTCTGGGGTCACAGACTTAGGCAGAATGTTAAACGATGGGTCTCCGAGTGTGCAATTTGTCAGAAAAACAAGATCACACGACACACTCGTTCTAAGTTGCAACATTTTCGATCTACTTCTCGCCTAGCCATCGTCCACATTGACATAGTTCATCTGACAAAGGTTCAAGTTTTCAGCTACCTTCTAACTATGATCGATAGATTTACACGGTGGCCTGCGGCATTACCTCTTGGCACCATTTCTGCAGACGAATTAACCAACGGTTTTATCTCTTCATGGATATCCAATTATAGTGTTCCCAATGAGGTCGTCATGGACAGAGGCACTTGCTTCTAATCTAATATTTTCAAAACCACCTTGCGGTACATGGGATGCACCTTACACAAGACGACTGCTTACCATTCCCAAGCTAACGGTATAGTAGAGAGAGTGCATGGGGAACTCATAGCTGCTTTAGCATCCTCGTCCATTAATGACAACTGAGTCGATGCACTACCTTTAGTTCTGCTTGCTATGCGTTCCCGTACTCGTGAATCCATTAAAACGTCTGCGTCACAACTCTTGTATGGCATGGATCTACGCCTGCCTAGTGAGCTGCCACGTCTACTACCGGCACAAGATGACCCACAAGACGAAGCTACCCTCCTTCGACTTCATTTCGGTAACATGTCCGAACAGCAGCCGAGACACACGCCTCGTCCAGTCTTCGTTCACCCACAGCTCCACAGCTGTAAGAGAGTACTCGTTCGCAACAATAATGCTGTTGCACCACTACAACCCAAGTATCGCGGTCCTTACCCGATTTTGCTCAGACAACCAAAATACTTCATTATTATGCAAGGCGCTACACCGACATCAGTAAGCATAGACAGGTTGAAACCGTTTATCGAACCGCCTGATCCTGAGAGCGTTCAACCTTCTACACACGTCTCAGGCTCCGTCTGCCCACAATATCAATAGCCTGCTTTGTATAACGCGTAATTGATATTTTTTAACATTAACATTACGTATCAAAATTTTTTTAACCTTACGTTATTTTCCGCATTTGTCTCACGTGGCATAACCAGCTGTTCTTAGCTAACAATTGTGTAGCATTTTTGAACAGTTCCTTGGTATTATGCCATCTCTGAGGCAATGTTCGTGTACATATTTTTATGTAGTTAACTTTGATTTTAATGTATATATTTTTACATTATAATGTATTTCTCACACATGACATTACACTGCCTATTTTGGTATGACCACCTGCTTAGAGCTAACGCTTTTGTGTAGCAACACTAAGTAGTGATCAGCTTCATATCATGGTACAGGCCACTTTCAATGCATATCTCAACTTCATCAATTGCACAAAGACCACTCTACAAATATCATGACCACAACGTCGAGCACACACTCTTGTTCCTTTGGTCGTATACAAACGCTTTGAAGACGATCCAGCCTGCCTAGGTTTTAATTTAAACATGGCAACTTCAGAGGCGATTTATCTCGAAATATTCACGCTGCGGCTCTGAAATCTTACACTGCTCTATTTTGCCTCACGCGGTATGACTAACCACTAGAGCTAACATATTTTGTAGCATTTCCTAGTGGTTACTTGGCATCATATCATTGTTGAAGCAACCAACAAGCTTACTAAAGCCCAGCATTTATGGTACATTATTTTTTTTGCTTAATTTCGTTCGAACTCTGTCATGCATTTCTTATCTAGCCTCGCAGAGAGGAATTTTTTTCCTTTTTTTTCAGAGAGGAAAGTGTTGTAACGACACAAATTAATGGCCGACATATTGCGTAAATTAAATTAAATTTTATTTACGTTGCACCAATGAGAAAATGCGAAACTTGTCGTTTAACCAATAGTGTGCAAGTAGACATAGCATGCTATTTAAGCACGGCAATTTAACATGGCAGTTCAGTTGGCGCATTTGCCTTCTGCTTTGCGTTACGTGTGCGTGCTGTCGGCTGTCATTACATACGCTGGTTATTGGATTGTTTTCACCAACAATTGGCAACATCGTGTTGCTGTACAACCAGCGAGACGAGCCAACTAATGTAGAAATTCAACGAAGTTTCCACATCGAGATTACAACGCAACAACAGAAGGAACCACAGCCAGAGTCAACCCAAGGCTCTAGGACATCTACACACTCGGCATTTGCCGGAGAACGCACGACCGGCCCTGTTAAGGGCCCCCTATCAGAACAATAACTCTATCCATAGCACCTTAACCGAGTTTGTAACGTCGTACGGCATTTACTTGAAGCCGGGGCGTTTACA
>JAQBSW010014988.1:0-10612 GCA_029291075.1 Eudiplozoon nipponicum | reverse complement strand
GAATAGTATAGAATAGAAAAGAATAGAATATATTAGAATAGAATACAGAGATTTTGTTGTTAATGTAAGGTTTTCTGTGAGCATGTTGACCTTTTAGTGCGATATTCTCCTCTTACCTATACCTGGTAGCTATTTTTACGTTCCTCGTTCATAATTAATCCATGAAATTTCCCGAAGTGTGATGTGAGAAAGCAAAATCATGAAATCGTTGTTTTAGTAAGTAAAATGTTATAAAGAAAAGATGTCATATAATCGATTTGAACAGTATAGAATTGAAAAAAATATCTCTATTGGAATTCAAGTTAACAATATCAGCAAATGTAAACTAAACAAAATTCATTACATCATATGTCCATGAAGACTCATATAACTAGGCACGTCTCAATAATTTTGTAAAATAGTCTTTGTAGTTATCTGAGCATACGCAATAATATCACTTGTTTCGCTATATCAAATTTTCATGGATTTATTATATTTTTGCATTTATTGAATAATTAATGATCAAAACCAATATTTTATCGAGGATCTCCTACACTTAATTTTTGGCAAAGCGCATCAACCGTATTGGTTTCCCTCGTGGATTTCGCTAATTCTATCTCACTGACCTCTGGTAACAAATGACAGATGTCACGGAATGCCTCGGAGTTTTATCTGGTAGCCTCTCAATCTCCACCCTGCAGCCACAACTGTTGCGGCAGGCTGATGAATTATTAAATGGTGTTGCGAGGGATGTTGCCTTGCGAAATAACAGAAAACGCAACCTTTTCATTTTGTCTCCGCATTCTCTCAGAGGATAATCTGGCCTCGAATCTTATCAGTTAAATGGGAGACAACATTAACCGTTCTAAAGAGGTCTCTTCCAACGACGAGCTTGGTCAACTAAAATCTCGATTACCCTTTATTTGGACAGGCAAAGTAAAATTAAAGCAGGAATACACTTTATTACATAGGACAGCAGAGCAAGCTCGGACCTCTCCGCCGGACACTGCATCTTCTTCTGGAACTAGACACGCCTATTTCCGCTGGTGACGCTCCTTTTTCGGGACCCATCATGCTGGTCGCCTCTCGATATTTAGGGCTCCGCTTCAGCACTAGCGCATGCAATAAGACAAATCCCGCCCAACAAACCCACGCTTCACCGCGTCGTCTTGGTCGACCCAGCTGCGTAAAGACCACCAATAACGATCATCCACCTCAAATCTCCAGTGCTTGTCCCAAATCCTCACGTCAAGTCATTATTACGACTGGAGCAGAGGTTCTGAAACAGCAAAAACGTAATAACATCAAGGCCCCGCGGGCCATCGATTCATCCCCTAGAAATTCCCTCTTCTGCATTCAAATCCTACAATTCCCACTCCCTCCTGATAAAAGTGAGACTAAGGAAATCCAGATCGATGCTGACGACATCATTCTCGTCAGCAAGCAGTCAGTCAGTTTTATCAGCCTGCAGTCTCGCTCCGTCCGCCAGCGGAATGCTCACGCCCGCTTCTCCTCCCCGGTCTTATCCTCTTTATCACGGATTCCTTTCAGCAATAATAATCAATTGTTGATCGCTTACGTCAAAAATCAAACAACTGCGAGCATTTTAATCCTCTAACGAGCTCGATATGTGCTTTCTTGTTGAAACGGAACTTTCCCATACCACACATGTCGATGATCTTTTCCTCACCAATGGTTACACTTTTCTTCAAAGTGACCGAACGCTTGTTCGAGGGAGTTCTCTGGCTGCCTATGTCTGATCCTCTTTCAGGCACAAAGGTTTGTCTGCATCAAACTCACTACAATCAGATTTTTTCTAGACCAAAGCTTATCTGTTTGCGTTGTCTGCAGACCCCTGAATCTCTCAATGATCGGCGAATCTCGTGGTGCTCAACTTATATCCACTTACTTTACTCAACACACTGATCAATATATTGTTGTGGGCGACCTTAACGTACCTCTGGCAAACTGGCAAAATCTAACTTCAGAAAATCACCTGTTGCTTTGGCTCTTTGCGTACAACCTACTAAATCAATTTGTGCACTTCTCTACCCGATGGAACAACCAACTTGATATTGCCCTTTCCAACAAAGTTGTGATCATTGCTCAATCTCGCTGAAATCTTCCTTAATCTCGATCACTGCCAAGTATCCCTCCTTATTACACTCCCATCCTTTATCCCTAAAGAGTGCTTTCAAACATTATGATGATTCACTAACTAGGTAAAATTTAGCCGACTCTGTGACACGGAGAGATCTTATTATCCCAGACAACCTCTCCTCGTGTTTGTCCGATGTCCACGGCGTCTTATCCTCCCAATTAAGTTTCCCACCTATATTTAACACATTCCCACGACGAACTAGCCAACACGTTTAATATTATCAGGCTTGCGAACTTAATATAATAACCTTACCTATGAAGTTATTACATATATCAGTATAAACTGAGAATTATATAGTTTAGAAAAGACAATTCATTCAGTAGACCGGGTTCATCCTTATTGGGAACTCATCATGCATTGTCCAGAATTTGCCGTGAACAGAACTCGAACCTGGGCACGTCTGCCTCGGAATCTGGCGCTCTAATCACTAAAACACCCTGCCGCATACCAGGCATAATTGTCAGTCATATACTATATAATGTTACTCGGTTAGGTTTTTCCGATTTAGGTGGAGCTCCTATGGCATCCATTTAGACCCAACGTTCAAACTAAACATCCCCAATCTGTCATTTTTGAACAGACACCATACGAGATTGAGAAATGTTATTGAAATAAACATTAATATATTTAAACAAACATTCTTTGCGTGGCTGGTGATAACATTTACTATAATCAAGGTTGCGAAATTGATATAAATGCTTGCATATGTCAGTATAAACTAAGAATTGTATAGTGTGGAAAAGGAAATTCACCCAGTTGACTATGCTATACAATTCTTAGTTTAGTAACAACAAACAAGGTTCTACATCAAAAACGCATCCGAACAGTACCCAATTGCCGAAAAAGTTCGCACTCACCATAAACCAATGCTACAAAATTCCAAAATCTTATATATAAACTTCTCTGCGGTCGAACGACTCCGGCTTGCTGGCGACAATCTAAATTATCTCTTAGACTCCTTCTCCATTCCCGTCTGTCTGCTGAGATGCTCAATAACGGAGACTCTGAGAAAATATTCTTGTTCAACATCTCGCCGGCACCCGTATTTCAGACAATCAAAGACAAAATCTAAACACCCATTAGATCAGTACAGTGTCTCTGTCAGCATGATTTTCATTCTTGGCTGGAATCACTTCTCTCTGGTTGCTAATGTTATAAACCGATGCCTTGCAATTACATTTCTCCCCCGGAGTGGCTAAATTCGACGATCTTCTCTATCCCAATAAATGTCACATCGTCAATCTCCTCATTCAAAGACCTCCGCCCAATAACTATCGTCACTTCTTTCACTAAAATCTTCGATAGGGTCTTATATAATTTAATCTACCCTTTCATTAAGTCTCGAGATAACTTCAGCCTCATCGACGAACAACATCGCCTCTTGAATGGCCGCTCCTCTTCCACCAACTTGTTCAATGTCCTTAATTACTGCAACTTCTCTTTATCTTTCGGTCATGAATGCACTATCTTCTTCCTTGATAAATCCAAGGCTTTTGAGTCATTGTAGTTTTTGGCTATTGAATCCGCCTTATTGAGCTGTAGTATTTGCGGAAGCGTCCTCAATATTATAAGTTATTATTTCCGTAACCGTTACACAACGGTAAAAGCCGGAAATAATCACTAGAGGTCAACCCGTATCTGATTTGGAGTTCCCCAGGTTTCCGTACTTAGTCCTATACTTTTCAACCTAACTCTCGCACAGGTGCTGGCTGCAAGCAACCTATTCAAGCTGCTTAAATATGCAGATGACTTCGTAATAGAATTTAGTAACGCTTCAGCAGCCAATTCTTCCTCACCTCCTATCACTTAGCTTTAATCCTCGCTAGACTCGAAGCTTAGCAGAATAGGTCTAAAGCTAAACTCCGATAAGACTCGTGTGATGAAACTTACCTCCGACCCATACTGTTCTCTACAAAATGCAAATTGTCCCCTTGAAATTGCAATAATGAGCACTGAAGCAAATAATATGGGTTTTCAGTTTTGCGATGTTGAGATAGGATTGCATTCTGTATTTATACTTCTGAGGGTTGGTCGATATTAATGTTTCATATTGATAATAAAGGAATACTTTGGTGGATCGCGGCTGACGCAGGTGTCCAAAAAATGTGAACTTATTATTGCAATGCCATTTAGCAATCCGCAGAATTCTATGAGTTAATAGATTATTGTTGCTTTCAATTGTTGTTTCGATAATTTTATTTTCTCATTCACGTTGCCCGAATATGTTATAGCAAACATCGGTTGTAGCCTGACACAAACGCCTCTTCATTTTCTTCAGCCTTTCATGTGCAAAAGGATTCAAGGCTAATTGTTAGCAAAATTGGAAGCGAAGATGCCGGCATTCGCTCGAATTTTCTTATTCGCCATGCAGGATTCGGCAGATAAGGCAAGAATTTTATTCTGCGCGGCGACCGATGAACTGTGTATTCATTATATAGCATATAATTCATATCTATTTGTGGTCTGTAGAAGGAAAATGGGACGCTTCTTCCTTGTAAAGACAGTTTTTATTCAGTGTTTTTCTTTTTTAAATAGTCTTGCAACCAAAATAAACAAACACTAATTGCTCGGTCGCGAATGACGAAAATTTCCTTCGGCAACCGAAATTTGTCTATTGCGTCTGGATTGTTTGTCCGCATTCCATCACTACCCATTTAACACAAATATTACTACATAGTTAAACAGTAATGAAGGATTAACAAAGCGGGACCATATTTGTATCCAATTAAACCCGGCATGTTTCATGCTACCATTGTTACGTTGACTAACTGGTGCTAACATTTCGTCAGGTCGGGAATTTCTATGACTTTCAATACGAATGAATATCTGGAGATACCTTGTTCGACATATATATTCGTAAATGTTTTATGTATTGTTTTTGTTATACAGTTCATTTCAACCCAGACAGCCAAAGAAAACTGAGATCCATTATGTGCACTCGAATCATTTTGAAGGGATTCATCTCCGCTGTTAAGGCTTATAATCTAAGAGCAAAATTGTTAGCATGTTAAAAGAGAATGGTTACCAAACTTCATTATATTTTGCTTTTATCATTTATATTCCGGTCTTGTGACTGCTAGATGTTCAGTTGTTGATAAAGAATATAACAAAATTTTTAAGACTTACGTATTTATTTGTGATTTAATAAATATATTAATATGACTTGATCTATTTATCTTGGTGCATTTTCTTACATTGTTTTGTGGTTATTGTAAGAGGTTTTGCGGGGTAGCTGTCTACTTAGCTAAGCCATGCCACTCCTACATATGCTTGGTAGCGGTCGTCGGAGAAAATTAGTTTCGCGAAATGTGCTCATGGTTAACGTCGAATCTCCTTCTAATGGGGGATGTGAAAAGGCTAAGTCGAATCACCATACCTATATTGTACACAATGTTGCAAAGTAAATTAAAATTCACTGTTAATCAAAATTGACCGTGCTCTAGACGGCAACAAAATAATATATTGTCAACAAAAGTTACTATCTAGGCATAAAAGCAAGATCACAATAAACACAATATATAAATCCAGAGTGTCTTAGCAGAACAGATGTTTTTCGTATGAGTGATAGAAAAACATAAAATATAAATTCAGAATGTCTTAGCGGAACAGTGAATAGTTCTGTATAAACGGATAAAACACACAAAATATATAAATCCTGGCTTTGAGCGTTAAATTGCATAAATCCACTGCATGTTACCGGCGTATTACGCGCGGGTGTCTATTATTATTATTAAAAAAACCCTATTAATTACAAATAAAATTGCAGTTCAAGAAATCTCAATTAAAACTGCTTGAATCTAACAGAGATTGTTTCTAAAATCACAGTTAAGAGAATGATTGTCTAAAACCAGAATTCGTATATGTAACCCTGAGGAAAACCATATCTGTCGAAATAGAGCTTTGTTGGGTGATAACGCGGAACCGCCCGTTATAGTTATCTATTTCATTAAACATTTGTGGTTTGAATCCAAATAAAGATATTCTATTCTATCATGCGAAAGGGTATATTTTTGCGTTAGGGATAGTAGGTTTTTTTGTGTTTCTTGATAATGTTTACTAAATCTGGCTTTAAATATGATTATTATTAAGCATAATTACGTATGTATTTTTTAATTTACTCGTCATTCTAGAAAGCCTATTTATTCAACTATTTCCATTCCTTGTTCTTTATTAATTGCTGCTATCCGATGTTTATAATGTCATTAACGCAATCGAACGTGCACATTGATATGAAATATTAAATCTTTCGTTAAAATATTAGCGCTATGTTTGAAATGAATCCAATCCCGTTGTAAAATGATATTGAAAAACTGTTGAAGATATTCAAAACTCAGTGAAATATTTAAAGGAAAAAAATGATTACATCAAGAATACAATGTTTAAATTAATATCTGGTGTGGTAAGTGGGAAACTTGAATCATATAATCAAAAATACATTGGAAGCTGATATCATAAAATGTTACAGGGTGGGAGAAAGATCTGATTGTCAAGAAGCTGTCGTTATAAAATTATTAAAACGACTGGAAAACATAAAATTAGAAAAAATAACAAAAGAGGATCAGTACTCTTACTTACACAAGGTGTTCATAGGAAGAGATTAAAACTTTCTACAAAGGAAATTAGCAACAGCAAAGAAGTTGAAAAATAAATCGGAACAGGGAACATCGAAATCAATGGAAGCCAACATACGAAGTCCGCCAATAAACAAATAAATTACAAGAAACGAAGTATCGCTTTTGAATAAAGTAAAAAGGTGGAGAAAAGTGTCTTGTGGTTAAGATATCTAACAAAGCAACTATAAAAACTGACAATGTAAAATCATTAGATATCGTAAACAATACAGATAAGTCCTACTTTAAATATATACATTATAATTTGAAAATTTTAGAAGGATTAAGGACAATTAGTTTTGCTGTAAAATTATAAATCAAGCTACGATTTTGATTTTATATTATTAATTAATAATAAATAAGGACATTGAGCATCATGACTTTGAAATTCCTCGATATTCTTAATTAAAAATGGACAGATCGTTGGAGAAATGAGGTGCAGGCGTAATCATTTAAAGTAAACGTTACATACTATTGAACAAATTTATATCATTAAATTTATACCTTCATAAATTGATGGTTTCATTTACAGACCTCTGTGTGCCGACTTAAATAATAATTTTATTTTTACCAATTCTTCTCAATCGGTATTGAAATGTCACGATTATAATGCGATGGCGATTTTATTAAAATGCATGACTGTGAAATAACCAATCTATACTCCAATCATGGTCTAAAGCAAACTAAAAATTTATCACCTAGAAGTTTGGAAAACTTAAGTTATGCCTAGGTAGAAATAGAATTTGTTATCTAGCACAGTTATGACGCTGTTAATCACTTAGAAATCTGGACCACACAAATTATTTTACGGTGGAATATTGTGAGGAGCAAAAGACCGAAATTTTATTTTGCGAATTCACACGTGCACTGTTCCAGAATTTACAAGAATCTGTTCCGAGAAATAAGTGTAATGGTTTATTTTGTCTTGTTTTATTTTATGAAAACTGATGAATTTGTTTCTTTTGTTTCAATGCTATTACGTAATCTATTTCTAATGTCTACGTTAACGGGTGTCCTGGCAAAAAATCGATTGAAACGTACGTACATTAAGTATTAAACGGGATAATGAACTGAAATCTAGCCTTACCAATAGAATTTACATGCGAGGCTAGGTTTGATTGATAATGAAATTAATTCATCAATACTGGAAATTCGTCAAAAACCAGAACGAATCACATCGGCTAAATTAAAGATCAATCTTAGATTATGATAAAAATTATTACATTTTGTAAGTAAATATAAAGATAAATTAAAGCCAATGGTACCGTATGAATTCTTCTGTAAATTAAAGAAATTATTTAGTTATTTAATATACAATCTACAAAATGAAAGCCATGTTAGTGATCTAACTAATCTTTCGGATATTCAGTAATCAGAATTTTTCATTGACATTGTTGCATTCGTAAAGTCTAAAAAACAAAAGGGTCATCTTTGTATATTGTTTGATATCCTACTGAATTAGCTTTAGCTTCTATGAATTCGCTCTACGTTTTAAAAAAAGAATGCTGAAGGATGGAAAAATAAAAGTAGCTATTTTATCGTGGCTAAATCCTTGCCTTAGGCAAGTAACTTTGCGTGTGCCAACGATTATATACTAATTTTCATTGTCCGTTCATTTTTTAAGATAATGGAACAATTGAAATTCGTTCATTTGGAATCTATGTTGAAGATTAATGTTGATACAAACCAACATGGCTTTTCGAAAGATCGATCGACAATTAATAACATTTTATGCATGTGGAAGCATATAATAACGCTTCATAAGAAAATGTTGCGTGTCCTAATAATCTTCCTTGATATTTTTAAACCTTCTGCTCCTATGTCTTTTGTAGCTATTTTGAGGGTGAAGCATACGTTGACTGTCGATGTCAATGTCTTTAGATTACTTAGGTATTATTTATATAATGTCGGAATGAATATCTATGTGTATAGGAAGATAAATCCTCCGCCGAATGTAAAGTAACATTAACTGATTAATAGTAAATTACTGCAAGATATTGCCGATTTGAATTTAGCAGATGCAAAAGGAAATATAAGCATATCAGATTCTACTTTAAATTTAGGACTACAAGCGATCTGGCATTTATAGGGCTCTCAGACACGAATAGATTAGGAGCCTTTACAAAATTTGGCGACCGCGCCAGTACAAGAAATTTAGGTCTACCGCAGTATAAATCTGAAAAACATTTAAGTTGGGTCGGAGATGCCCAAAAGATATTTAGTGCTTATAACATAGTAAATCCTATGGAGAAATTTGTTGCAGCATGGATGGCATTGCCTGAAAATTTCCGAAATGCCTTGGAAAATTTCAGAGACAGAACTGTGGAAGAAAAACCGTACAATGCATTTGAGTTATTAATGGCTGAAATTCAACAGAGATATCAGCCTGGAAGATCGGCGCAAATATGCGAACTGTTACGCTTAGAAAAAATGCGGCGTCAATTACCGTGCGAATTTTACGAACGCCTTTGCACAAAAGCTTCCAGGTTGAATATATCCAGATGTGTAGTCAACTCCATTTTCACAGCTGAGCTACCAATTAGGCTTAGAACCACATTGGAATTATTTGACACTATGAGTATTGATTGGCTAACAAAACTCAGAGGGTTAGACGGAGTGTATAAACAGCAGGAAACACAAGTACATGCTGTAATAGCAGATCCTGTCACGGTGCAGCTAGTCAGGACAGATGCCGAAAACAACCTGAGTATACAAGAAACCTTGCGTTTCTGATGTAGAGACGTTGCTCGTATACGTTTTGACATTTCGCAACCTCAGAGTCAGGATAGGTATACTAGACGTGGATGGAGTCACTCGCTTCAACGCTTCGAAGGACCACGCGGATGGTGTAAGGCACATTGCGAGTACGGACGAAGTGCGAAGTGCCATGGTGAGAATTGTATTTACCCCCAATTTGGTGGACCCAAATGGAAAGGAAGCACGAAACCGGTAGAGAGAAATCCATCACCAGGAAAAACATAAAACCCCCACTAGTAGGAGCCGTAGGGGGGGTCCATTGCAAAGGCTCCCAGATATGCCTTTAAAAGGCACACTCAAGGCAAAGGATAAAAATGCGACAGGACCAGTTAGCACCGATACAGAAGTCAAGAGAGTCCGATTCTTACTAAGCGGAGATCTGGAAAACATTGCCGTATTGTCCAGCAACAAGTTTATTATTAAGGATGAATTATTTGGATTAGAATCTCTCATCGATACGGGTGCTGAGGTAAGCATAGTTAGGTCAGACGTGGTGGAAGCAGATTGCCCCACATTTGATTATCAACTATGGGCCGCTAACGGTAGTCCGATAGGAGTGAAAGGGATGAAAGAAATGTCGGTAACGTTAGGCCAGAAATCTTCCTTTAGATGGAATTTTCTAGTAGCCGATGTCAAGGACCATATCATTGGCATGGATTTCTTGACACATTTCAAGCTGACATTAGACCCCAAGGCTAGGACTATCACAGAAGGCGTAGGGACATCAACACATACTGAGTCTAACGTGTCGGCAGTTAGAACAGTCCTCTTACCTCGTCCAACAGTCGCACATGACTTTGCTGATATAATCGAGAAGCACCTAGCAGTGTTTCAACCTTTCAGTGCCAAAAGGATAGGTTTGAAGACAGGCGTAGAACACCAAATATAATTAGTGGCTCCAGTGCCTTGTTCACCAAAGGCTCAACCATTGGCACAACACAAACAACAGGTTGCTTTGTCCGAATTTTACCAATTGCGCAAAGAAGGGATTTGTAGAAGGTCAAATTCCAATTTTGCTTCCTTAATAGTGGTAGTTCCCAAACCTGAACCGGGTCAATGGAGGGTTTGTGGAAATTATCGTCCATTAAACTCAGTGACGAAGGGT
>JAQBSW010014987.1:0-10615 GCA_029291075.1 Eudiplozoon nipponicum | reverse complement strand
AAGTGAATGAAAAATTAAGTTGATTTTATTTAAACTAATCGTTTTCTGATGACTAAAAAAACGTACAGTACTCAGTTTCCTGGTCGGCCGCCAAATTTGGAAACGCCACAGCTTCAAGTAAATGCCGTACGACATTACAAAATCAGTTTTGTTGCCTGGATGGCTGAGTTAGTACTGTTGGCGCCCTTAACGGTGCTGGAGATGCGTTTTTTGGAAAATGCCGAGAATGTCAGTTAGTGTAGCAGTGTCCAGAAGTATTCCTAGACACTTGAGATCAGCTCTGGGTGACTTGGGTTGTGGTTTCTTCTGTTGTGGCGTTAAAATCCGTGGCAAGAGATAAGCTGAGTAATCTCGTTGAAGTTCTGGGGTAACTAGCTTGTCTCTCTAGTTGTACAGCAACAAGTTTTGCGTGATTGAAATTGCCAATGTGTGTGAAGCAATCCCAAAAATCAGCGTAGGTGGCAATAGCGGACAACACGTCGGATAAATGTACAGCAGAAGGCAAACACGACAACTGACTTTCATGATAACCTATCCGTGCTTAAATAACCTTGATTGGTTGCTCGCACATCAATGGTTAACGGCGAATTTCACTTTTATCTCGTTGGTGCAACGTAAATTGAATTGAATTTAATATACGGAATATGTCGGCGAATTGTTTTTTGTCGTTACAGACATCAGTTAACGTGTAATGGCTCAGATAAATTCGCCAGCATATTGCCTAAATGAAATTCAAATTACATTTACGCGCTACCAATTTAGAAAAGTGAAATTTTCCGATAACCAATGGCGTCGGAGTTTACGCTTCCACAAATATATATAAACACGGTGCATTTATTATTCCTTATTCTCACACGTTTGACACTTCCTGTTGTTCCCTACGCGTGATTGCTGTCGCGTTACATTTTTGACAGTTTGCCTACGCTGACTTCTGGCCTAGCGACAGTTACACTGTGTCACCTAGTCACTTGGATCTCAGTCACGCCAATTTTCTTGGTGCTGCACAACTAGTTATACGGATGGATTATCTATTAATTTGTTTATTACGTGTGCCAGCCGCCACGGAGTTGACGCAGATCTTCAACAAGATAATTCTGAGCCTTCACACAGCAACTCACAACTCTGATTTTGACCCCACAAAGAAGGAAATCCAGCCAGTCTCAAGTGCCATGGAGTACTTCTGGACACTGCAACACTATCTAACTTTCTCGGCATTTGCCGGAGAACGCAATTCCGACAATAATAAGGGCCAACTATAGCAACTATCTCTCATTATCTATGGTCTTTAACTTATTTGTAGCGTCGCACGACAGTTGCTTGCAGCCGCGGCGTTTCCAAATTGGCGACCGCGCAAGGATACTGAGAGCAGTACTGTTTTAGATTTGTTATTATATCCCAAATCTTTTGGTATAAATACAATATACTGTGGTATTTCTTTTATCCATGGGAACATTGTAAAATCGACGGTAGCACACCGAACTAATCTATTTTTTACCCGTCCTTTTAGGTATCTTTTTTGTTGGGAAGCTAATATTTCTGGGTTTTTCTTTCTGTCGTTCAAACATTTTCTCCTACGTACAAACTGTGCCAAACAGTAGATTCAGTCAGTAAATCGCGCAAAACTGTTCTTGTGGAAGCCGATTTGTGATTTGGTGGAAGCACATTTAGTCTTTTAAGTCGCACAAAACCTTACGCTCGTAGACACAGATTTAGATTCTGATATTGTAGAAGCATCTTTCATCAGTTTTCTGGGCTCGTGGAAGCGGATTTCGTTAATTTCAAATTGTGGAAGCAGATTTTGCTAAACGCTTAGTTGATAGTTGTAATTTTTACAGGGCACGAATGTATTAAATTTTCACATCGCTTCGATTCGCTTAATTTTAACATATAGATTTATGTTTTTACATCCCATAAGATAATTAGAGTGTCAGGTCCAGTTTTAGATGTTGATGTCTCTGTATGGGATGTGAATTATTCTTTATGGGCGAATACTCTGATTTCTCCCCGTATCCAGATTATGACAGTCATCAAAAACAATCAAAGGTTTTCGCAAAACTACTTTTAAAATTGCAGCAAACGATTTATCCAAAGCTTGAGGCGATTAGGAAAAAATCCAACTCCATTTTGGGCCTCCAAATTGAAATGGAATCTTTGATGGGTCCCACTGATCTGAGAAGATAATAAATAAATATGCGTAGTAAGATATGCCAAACCTTGGAACGATCGAGACTTTAAAGGAATTGTAGAAACATTGGTATAAAAAAGATTTTTCTGATGATGAAGCTAAGATTGCTTTTATTAACAATCTTTCCCAGTCACTAAAATACTTTGCAAGTCAGCTCCCCAACTCTCTCTCTCTCTCCATGGATAATTTATCAGAAAGATAAGAGTTAATATTTAATGATATAAAACCGAAGTTAAATCCGTCTACTTTTTGTTCTTCCCCGCAGGATGATAGAATCACTTCCTTATAGAGTACAATAGCGAACATGATTGAAGTTCTAAAAGGATTAGCCATAGGGAGATCTGAGCTAAATCAAATGAGCGCACGACCCACTTTCACATTATGCGGCGAACTAGATTCACGAAATCCTTTAATAAATATGCCCCAAAGAACTGGATCTATAATCATCAAAAAATTTTAAATTAATGTCAAATCTGTCTCCGCCGTTCGGAAGAATTCCCGAATGAATGCCAATTTCTACAGTGGACGAGCCAATCCTCAGAAAACAGGCACAGTAGAGCATCAGGATCGAGAATCGTATGATGCAGAAAAGAGAAGACCGTACTTTATGCGCATAAATGGCTTCAACGGCGCAATTAGGAAGCTATTTCTTACAATCTTACAGACTCATTGACTATTTTCATCCACGCCGAATATGTTACATAGACAGCAAAACTGGCAATGTCCTTCATAATGACAAGCCTAATTATTTGTATGATCCGGCCAAACAACATAACGAACTTCTGCATCTTCTCTATTTCAAGACTGGTGAAGAATTTATCGTATACACAGTTGCAGCAGTTCCGTTCTCAAGGGTGACTTCATGGCCGAAATGTCTCTAGGCGTTTCATTTGAAACAGCTACAGAGGAGCCCATACCTACTTATGGCTGCCGGCATTGAACACTCAACATAGGCTTCCGGTGTGAATTTACTCACAACATCATTGTCGTCAAGGTCTAACACAACATAATAGGCCTTGATTTACTGTTAAAATATCGGCTTATTATTTTTCTTGCCAATCAAAAGATCATCGACCCATCCACCGGATTTGAACAAAGTTTTTGGACACGCTTCCGAGCGTTTGGAGTTACAGATCATTCAGCCAATCCCAATATATCATTCAGCAGAGATATCAGCAGATCTTCGAGAACACTAATCGCTGTTTGATCTCAGCAAGTTAGAGCTACGAGTTTCTAACACGATGCACGATATCGTTACAGCAGGAAAACCTATTGCTCCCAAGAAGCAACCGCTGGACCCTGCTGAGCCGAAAGCTGCCCAAGAGCAATTTTCAAGACTATTGGAAAAGGGAAACATCAGGCCATTGTATATTTCATGGGGTCATCACTACACTTAATCTCCAAATAAAACGGATCGTATAGAGCCTGTGTAGATTAAATTCGGTGACCAAATCCGATGCATATCCTATTCCCAACATTAGCACCTAACTTCAGAAACGCATCAATAGCACATTCTACTCAGGATTTGGTTTCAAACAAGCCTACCATCACTACCCGGTAGCGCCAGAAGATATTGAAAAGAATGCGATCATCAATCCATTTGGCTTTTTCTAATACCTCTACATGCCGTTTGGTTTCAAGTGTGCTAATCAGACGTTTCAAAGATTCATGGACAACATACTTCGCGACAACGCCGTTTGCGTCATAACATATCTCGATGACATAATGGGTTTCAGTCCATACTTAGAATCTCATGCCAAGCATTTACGAAATGTCCTCTCCGACTTATCCAACCACAGACTCAAGATCAAAAGTGACAAGACGTAGATTGCAACAACATCCGTGGATTTTCTATGGCATCGTATTGTAACACGCGGCTCCGTGTTACAACCCAACGAAGGTCAATTTTTACAAACGCTGTGCTCTTTAAGGTCAAATATTCTAACTCTGTCCTTAAACAATATTTCTCTTAGCTGTGATTTTAGGAACAATCTTTTTTAGTCTCAAGCAGTTTCAATCGATATTTATTGAACTGCAATTTTATTTGTAATTAATAGTGTTTTTATAAATAGAGAGAACCGCGCGCGATCCGCGAGGATCACGCGTTGATCTGTTGTGTCATTGCGGATTTATTACACTTAATTTAGTGTCCACATAGTAAAATGGATTAATAGTTTGACATGAACTGAAAATATTGCAAGTAGTAAGCTAAAGCTTTGTTAGTTTTTTATCATTGAAGTCTTTAACAATTTACATCTTCATTTTTAATGATAACTTTTAACGATGATTTTTACATGTCATCATATGTTTTATTCGATGGTATAAATACAATTCTGTTCAGACATTTGTGTAACAATAACCACTTGTGTGCAAAACATTTTCTCTATAAACATAAATCAGTTTACTATGTTCATATTGTCATGTATTTTTAATCGTTTGACTATTCTCACTGTGAATGGTGTTTAAGACTTATTTTTGCATAAAAATCTATTTTTACAGCTGACTAACATATATTCAATTTGAACTAACTGTGAATTACATTACTATTTGCAACTTTATATCTAATATACGTATGACCAGATGTTTTTGCCTTCTTGCATCAACCATCCGAAAATGATCAGAGACTGATTAGACGCTCGGGTAATAATAATAACCACCATTGATATGGTGTAGGGGTAAAAAATCAGGAACGAGAAAGCAACAGCGAAAAGTACCCCTACATGTTAATCCACACGGTTCACTCATATATTTATTCTTTACATGTGAATTCATATGAACGTATACACGCGCAGTATTACGCCACAAGGTATTCAACCTTTGCCGTCAAAGGCAAATTCAATCCAGAATATAACGTCATCAAAGTCTGTAAGTTAGCTGCAGAAAATTTTGAAAGACCTTAACTACTATCGCAAGTTCCTTTGCGGTGTATCAAGACAACTTTATCCGTTGTGCAGGTACCTGCGAAATCGGAAGGACTTAGCAAGAACTCTATCATTTTTGGTCTTCTTAAAACATTAAATTATTTCCACTCGCCATCAACTCGTTAGAGAATGCTACCATGCTAACGCATCCCGATTTACAACGAACATTTATACTCACTACAGATGCTTCTGAGTTCGTTATTGTGTCTACTTTGGAACAAGAGGTCAACGGATTTCGGAAGCCTGTCAGTTTTTACTCGCGTACTATGTAATCAGTAAAACAAAATACGATACTTTCTATCAAGAACTCCTCGTCATCAACGACACAATGTGCCACTTTATGAGCATCGTTGGCAGCAGCAGATTCTTTGTTTTTACAGATCATGCACCATTAGTTAAAGCACTGCGAAACTCGACTTCAACTGTCGCCAAATAACCAGCCAGAGTACAAAGACATCTGACAAGTCTGAAGGAATGGCAGCTTGACACCTTTTGTGTCAAGAGCGAACAAAACTTCATTACAGACGCACTTCCTAGGCCAGAAATCTTGCTACAACCTCCATCGCCTTCGGCATTCACAGTCAATTCTGTGACTCTCAGGTAACCTGCATTAACGTCAACCCTCCTGCAAATAGAAAAGCGCGGTGACACTCAAATTTAAAGAGCAGTAGCCCGTCAACCAAACAAGTTCGTATTTGGTCTCTGGGAAACTTTACCTATTGCTTATTTCATGGGTACGCAGCCCATTTAGCCAGTTCTGCCTACCAGCCTTCATAGAAAGGATTTCGACTCAATTCACTCAATTTCTTACCCATTAAGCAAAGCGACTGTCAGATTTCTTATAGGTCGTTTCTGGAGTCACAGGCTTAGGCAGAACTCTAAACGATGGGTCTCCGAGTGTGTCATTTGCCAGAAAAAGCAGATTACACGGCAAACTCATTCTAAGTTGCAACATATCTAAATAACTTGACGCCTAGCCATCGTCCAGATCGGCATAGTTCATCTGATAACGCTTCAAGGTTTTAGCTGCCTTTTAACTATGACTGATAGGTTTACACGATGGCCTGCGGCTTTAACTCCTGAGCACCATTTTTCCAGACGAAGTCATTAATTGTTTTATCTCTGCAAGGATAGCCCATTGTGGGGTTCCCAACGAGATCATTACACATAGAAGCCCTTGCTTCTCATCTGATCGTTTCAAAACAACCCTGCATGATTCATTTACCTTTTTCACACTCACTTATCTCACCTGGTATAACCAGCCTTTCTTGGCTATCAATTGTGTAGCATTGTTGAAAAATTCTTCGGTATTATGCCACCTGTGCGGCAATGTTGGAGTTCACATTTTATCGTTACCATTTGATTTCATGTATATATATACATATATTTATATGTATATATGCTGATTTTACATTGTACTCTTGTAACGTATGGCTCACACCTGAGCTCACACTACCTATTTTGTTATGACCAGCTACTTATAGCTAACGCCTTGTGTAGCAACACTAAGAAGTCATCTGCTTTATTTCATGGTAAAGGCCCCTTTCAATGCATAGCTCATCTTCATCAGTTTCACATTGCACACTCTGCGAATATCATGGCCACAACGTTGAGCACACACTAGCTCTTTTGGTCGTTTTCTAGCTCATTAACGGCGATCCAGCCTGTCCATGTTTCAACTTAAACCTGGCAACATAAGTGGCAATATACTTTGCAATTTTCACTCTGCGACTCTCAAAATTTCGCACTAATCTATTTCGGTTCACCAGGTATGACCGGCCAGAACATCTGACAATTTGTGTAACACATTCCAATGGCTCTTTTGCATCATTTGATTGTTGAAGCAACCAGCAAGCATGCACCATCCCAGCATTTACTGAACATTTTTTATTAGCTATGGACAGAATAATAACCAGTTGCTTAACTGAGTTTGTACTCTAACCTACATGACCTAGCAAGCATCGCCGAGAGGAATAATTTTCTTTTTTCAGAGATGATTGTGATGTAACAGCTCAGAACAATTCTCCGATATATTGCCTAAATGAAATTTAAAACACGCAAAATTTTCCGTTTATCAATGGCGTGCGACCTGGCACGGTGCATTTACCATGCATCATCACACACGCTTGACATTTTTTCCGGTGCGCAACGCGTGATTGCTTTCGCTCTCTCTACTTGACTGTTGGCCTGCAGACTTTTGGACTTGCGTTTATCACGCTGTGTCATATAATGACTTGGATTTCAGTCACGCCAATTATCCTGTTGCTGCACAAATAGTCATTCGTGATTGAATATCAATAAATCGGAATTCTACGTGTGCCAGCCACCACGGTGATCGGCAGATCTTCAAAAAGACAAGTCTGATACTTCATACAGCATCTCACTCTTCTGGTTTCTGCAGCTCTACTTATCCTGGTGCATCCACACGAAGAAACACAAGCCAGTCAACCGGAGCCGGCATCAAGTGTCTAGGAGTGCTTCTAGGCACAGCAACCTTAACAAAATTTCTCGGCATTTGTAAACGTTGCATGGAATTTACTTACAGCCGGGGCGTTTACAACTATTTACCACATTTCTCATCATGACCAGATATTGCCATCATCATCTACCGCCTCATTCGTAACGCTTAATTTATTATCCAATCCTGAAGATCTCCAGCGAAAAATTATTGATTTTGCGGGTTTGTTTGTCACTGCATAGAAATTGTGCAACCGACATTTCCAATCAGGTTCAATGTATGCCTGTGTAATATAGGTGAGAGCCGCATATCTACTTTGCTGTGTAATTTTATAACAAGTAACAATTTTGATTTTATGATATTATCTGAAACTTGGCTCAACAAGGACATTGAAAACCACGAATTTGACATTCCTCACACAGATCGCTGGATAAAAGAGGTGGAGTAGTACTCATTTATAGTAAATCTGTATTAAATGCGAAAATTTTACATACTAGTGAATACAATGCTATTATTGATTTTTTATATATACAAATCTATAATCTGATCTTAACCGCGGTTTAAAGATCGCCGTATGCTAGTTTATGAGGGGATCAAACATTTACTATTTCTTTTTAATCTATTTTTGGACTGTCATGGCTATAATGTGGAGGTAGGTGATTTTAATAAGCTACATGACTGTGAAATAATCAATTTTATCTAATCATGATCTAAAGCAGATTATAAAGGAATCAACTAAACGTTCGGAATGCTTAGATAACGTATATTTAGAAATTGAAACGGTGAAATCACATAGTTATGATGTTGTAAACTATTTCAAAGAATTGGATCACAAACAAATTATTTTACAATGGAGCATCTGGAGTAGCAAAACACAGAAAATTAATTTTGAAAATGCACATGTGTAATGTTCCAGAATCAACTGTAATCTTTTAAGAGAGTTAAGCATACTGACTGATTATGAAAGATTTTATATCATGAATACTGACGAATTTGTTTCTTCTGTTTCAAAGTTATTACCTGATACATTTCAGGCATCTACGTTTACGGATATTGTACCGAAGCGAATCAATAGGAAATTATGTAAACAAAGAATTAAACGAGATAATATTGTAACAGGCGGCTCCGCGTTACAACCCAACGATGTTCAATTTTTACAAATATAGTGCTCTTTAAGGTCAAATTATCTAACTCTGTTTTTACACAATATTTCACTTAACTGTGATTTTAGAAACAACCTCTGTTAGTTTCAAGTAGTTTTAATTGAGATTTCTTGAACTTCAATTTTAATTGTAATTAATAGGGTTTTGTTTATTAAATAGACACACCCGCGCGCAATACGCAGGTAACATGCGCTGGATTTGTTTGTCTCTGAGTTCAAACATTGGATTTAATTATTTTACTGGCCTTAACCAGTTTTATACAACTGATAACAGTTCAGTTATGATTCCACTAATCATGACATTGGGTGTTTCTCAATCTTTTATCCGAAACTCCATAGTTCAATGGATTTTTGTATTTTACCCTTCAAAACCTAGCAAACAGTGGAATTATTATTTGTGGGGCTATTTATGACAGTTTTTACACGATGTTTATCCATCAATTATCAGTGACAATATTTACCAGTGACTTTAAGCTAAACTGCTAATCAATCTGGATTTATATCATCATATATTTTAAATTATTTACATGTATTCATCAAGATTCAGATGTTTGTGTTCCTGATAATTACTTGTGTATAAGACATTCAGTTTTGTTGACATGCTTAGCTACACCACTTGCAATAAAGGGATAAAAATGGATGAGTTTTCTTACTTCACCCTTCGGAAAATGTCAGGGACTGATCAAGGAACGGGTGGAAAAACGACCACGATGGAAATGTAGGAAATCATTACTAAATAGACAGCTGCTCGCAAAAGCTATCACTATAACTACAAAAATCCTACAATATACTGAATTGTAGTCTTATCAATAGTATTACAAATATGAGGTCAGACATGATTAATAATGAAATTAACTCATCAATGTTGATAATCGTCAAAGATCAGAAAAAATGATATTGAGACTAGCATACAAACTCCTAAACGATTGTAGTAAATATGAAGTCAAATTAAAGCTCAAATTACCGGTGGATTAAATTCAGTATGAATTTCTGTGGAAAGCGGAGGAATTATTGGGTAATTTGATATGTAATCCACAGAATGAAAGCAATATTATGGATATAACTGATCTTTCGTGTAACCAGGTACCAGGATTTGTTATCGACAGTGATGCGTTGATAAAATTAATGTTGAAAGTAAAATCTAAAAAAACAACAAGATCACCCTGATATATCGATTTATAACCTACTTCAATCACATTTAACTGTTATGAATGCGCTATGAAATTTTATAAACAGAATTTCGAAGAATGGAAAAATACAAGTCGATAATCTAACGATAGTAGCTAAACCGTTACCAAAGATAGGCAAGAAAACGTGCGCCAATTTTTATAAACTAATCTCTATTATCCCTTCATTTCTTAAGATAATAGAACGACCGGTACTAGTTAATTAAGCGTTTCTGTAGCCGGTTGATTTTGATACAAACCAACATGGCTTTACGAAAGATCGATTGACAATTTCTAATGTACTTTCCATGTGGAAATATTTAATTACATTAGTATGAGAAAAAAGTAGATGCATTAATTGTATTTATAGATATCTCAAAAGCTTTTGACTCTATATCTTTTGATGCTATTTTGAAGGCGATTAATTTATTGTTTATTGACCCGAATATTTTTTGATTACTTAGATACTATTTATACAATCGAAAAATGAGTATTCAAATAAATGATTTGAAATCAAAATCCAAAAAAGTAGCAAATGGAATCCCACAGGGATCAAGTTTGGGGCCAATTTTATTCTAAATGGTATTTGAACATTTGGAAACTAAGATTCTTAACGATCGAGTTTGCAAATTCGCTGATGATTTAAAAATAATCTTCCCAATTGATCCAAAGAATGTGGAATTCTCCAAAAACAATGTGACATTAGATTTGTATGATTTGAGT
>JAQBSW010014986.1:0-10618 GCA_029291075.1 Eudiplozoon nipponicum | reverse complement strand
GTTATTTCCTAATTATTTATACTTTTACATTTATTCACTATTTGCCTAGCGTGACAGGAACGATTATTTATGTTAATTTAGTTAAACTAAGAGTAATGTTCACTTTGGTTAATATATCAATTTTTCTCGAACAATTCTTTTTCTTTTAAGTGATCATATCAAGGCACTTTTTTGATTTTATTCGGCTTTTCTGTCGTGTTTAAAATCACACACGTTAGTTTTATTATCATTTTATTTCAGAATTCCTCTGATTGGGGAACGTTTTATTCTCGTTTGTGGGGAAGCGTTACACATTGAAAACAAGCACTATCACAACCTACAAAAGCTAGACCATAAACATATGTGTAGCAATAGCCATCTTTGAGACCGAGAACGCACCAAGGGTCCTATCTAAGACTAGAATTAACTCAACAGAAAGCTCTCACCGAAGTGCACGTATTATGATGGACCAGGCAGCCCAATGATGGAAGCAGCCTTCGAGCAGCAGAAGTGCACATAAAATAATAAACATTTGTATTTTCTTTTAATTAAGGAATTCGCTTTATATTAGCAAAATCCAATAAATAATTGATTAAAACTAAATTATTTGTGTTAAGCTAAACAACTTGGTTTCTGACGAATTGGAAAACTTGGTAAAAATATGTCGTAATACTGGCCCCTGAAGAGTCACTAGCAAGCACGAAACGAATGTGCACGAGACTATACGTACTGTTCATGCTGTCTTTGGTTTGTCCTTCTGGTTATATTTGAACAAATTTGTTACTAGCTGCGCAACACAATGCACAATTGCAAATGTATGGGTCTTTGGAAAAGCAGATCCCGATTATCATTTGGTCATATAATGATAGTGTTGTTTAGGCGTACACAGACAATCTCCTGTATACATTTGCAGGTCAAGACTCAACTACAATCACTCCTATGATTATTGCAAATAAATAGAGATAATCTTTTAAATCAGACTAGTTTTCATTCGCTCAATCAAATGGAAACCCAGCATGTTAAAAATAGAATGATTGTAATTTGTTTTGTTCAGTTTTTCAAAAACAAACTGTTCGATTATGTAAGATAAACATACCGGCTCCTACTGATGAGTCGCCAGAAAGCACGAAAGGAATGTGCATGAGATTATACTTTCCGTTAATGCTGCCTTTAATTTATCCTTCTGATCAAAACTGAATTAATTTGTTGATAGGTTCGCAACACCTAATACATACTTGCATATATATTAGTTCTTCGCAACAAACAGTATTTAACTGTAATATATTGAATTGAATGATGTCATGCTTACTGCGAAATGTGATAACTGATATCGATGAAGGCAAGAGTGTATGGTTTAACTGGAGTAACAGGTGTTCGGAAATTGTTGTAATTATCAATTTGGGTGAACTCTAGCATAAATTTATATCCATCAGGTTGGTATCATGTACCGACTCGGAAACCATAGTGTTAGTATCCGGTACTCATCGATTTTAAAAAAGGTATCAGTTACTAACACAATAGCCATAGTCTTAGTATCCTTTACAGACTCGGTATATATATTATATAGTGTGAGTTAGCATTGAAGTCGTATTGTCGTTGACTTTAGATTATGTTAGCTTCACTATTACAGGTCTACACTTTTGTCTAGGAGATTGTACCGTCCTATTATTCCACATTCTTCTACCAAATATATAGTGGTTAAAGGGCGTAATACCGGCTCCTACTGATGAGTCGCCAGTAAGCACGAAACGAATGCGCATGAGATAATACTTTCCGTTCATGCTGCCTTTGGTTTATCCTTCTGGTCACAACTGAACTAATTTGTTACTATGTTCGCAACACCTAATACATACTTGCATACTCTCCATTACTCAATGTTGTTTCCTCAAAATGTAATGTGCATTTTATATATATAAGTAAATCCGTGAAGTATAAAATATTGAGATTTATGGATTTTTTAATAGTATTTCCTTATATCTTTTATACTTTGCAAAGAATCTTCTCATAAACTTAGTATATTTATAGTTAATGTAGCCTTGATTTCAACTGATTGCTTTCTGCATTTTGATTAATTTTGATTACAAAAAAAGCGAACCAGACAGTTTGAATTTGATTTACTGGGTCCCAACCATTTCTCCAATTTATGCGTAAATCGTTGACATTTTAAAATCAATGCAAAACAGGAATCCTAAAGTAGAGAAGCATCGTTTTTTCTACATTTTGCAATTACCCTGTATAGAGTAATTTTGGAGTACTTCAGTCTTTTAAATCTCAGCATGAATTCTGAGGAATAATTTTTCTTTCTTTAGATAATGCTTTTTAAGTAAATATCTCGAAAAAACAATTCATGAGTTTTCACGTATTCTTGTTCAGAATTTTTTAGCCTTAAATCATCATTTAATAATAGATTTTGTTTCCTTTTGCTTATATATATATATATATATCTTTGCTTAAATTTTGGATAATTTGTTGTTTTAACAGGCGCACGCCGGATGCACACGCCAAATATCGCAGGTGTGCGACTTTGGACCATTGCGTCAAATTCTACTTCCTAGTTGGGCTATCAGCCTGCCGCGCACCAACATACCCACTGAAAGTGTTGTTGGCATCACAAAGCGTCCTCAGTGTAAGTTTACCCTCAAGTCCACTTACATAACTAGTCTGGTTTTCAAATACGAGGCGTTATTATATTTTGCTTGTTATTCTGACCTTTAAGAAATTTAGGCTATCTCTAAGATCACGACGTTGGCACTATTTACAGACATGGAGCATATTATATGCAGTGATCTGGCAATGATTTCGCATTTTCGAAGACTTTAATTAACATTGTCTCTGATACAGCTTGAATGCACGTACGTACAGGATATTGCGCAGTCTAGCAGTTCCACGTCTTCTAAAAAAATTTATATTGGGTTTTTGGCGGAGTAACGGCTCCTACTGATGAGTCTCCAGTAAGCTTGCTTACCTTTTATTCATGATGGCTTTTTCATATTCTACTCGTCTTGTTGGTTCTAATTTGTTATATGGTACGCAATACCTAATCATTGCATATACATCAGTTCTGCGCAAAATAAATATATAACTAGGATAAGTATGTGTCCTAAAGACAATTTGAATTCGAAAGACAGACTTGGAAGATTGTATTTGTTTGAGTCTTGTTGGCTGAATGCAATGGTTCTTTGGCCAAGCTTATAATCAAAAGAATCAATCAATATTTAATAATACATTTTGAACTACATCGATGGGAGCATTGCTTATGTCATGATATCGACGATTAAGTGTAGTCCTTTTTTATTATTAATTGAATGCGATGGCAAGTTTCTTGTTGCCCGTTATCTCAGCGTCGCATAATATTGTAAACTCATGCTTGAGTTCTTTTTTCTGAAAAAATGTTTGTTAAGTCTTTTTGTATCAATCACACCAGTAAGTGGGAAAGAAATGACAAAGTGATTGCGCAACAACTTTTTTTTCAGAATGTGGTAGAATTTGATAATGAATCTGTCGGTCATTTGGTTTGCCATTTGTATAGCATACACTAGCGTTATAATTACACCATGTGTGCACAAAAGTGTCACCCGATGACGAATGCGCAAATTTACTTGCAGTTACAAGTACTGTTGTCTTTCAATAAATCAATTTGTTTTTTTAATATTTGGCTTCGGCTGGTGCTCTCCATTTGTCTTGTATACATTGTACGTCACTTGCATATGGTCTGAAAAATTCCATACGTTCACGATCATAACGTTTTGCAGCTCTCGCAAAATTTATTTAGGGAAGTCAACTAACAAAGCTTTGACTACTATTAATAATGCAACTACCCAGTATAACGCTAGCATATCGTATTGGTGCTTCACTGTCATATAAGCATGCAATTCATAGTTATGTGTGGTCTTTACATGAGTAAAATGCCACCCACTCCTAGTGTAAATCATTGATCGCACAGTTGATTAAAGCATTTGTAGAAATCAATCGTTGAGATTTGACATAAGGGGTAATTTAACTTTAATTAATGAAAAGCATAGGAAAATTTCCGTTCATTGAACGGAGTGATGTGCTTCGTCCACGCTTAGTTATAATCATAGCACAACGGACGGATGTTACTAAAGCCAATATTACTGATAAATGCAAAGGCAAATTCGTAGCGTTGCCGATTTTAGCAATACTTAAAATGAACTTGTATTATTGATTATTATCCAAACTGTATTTCAACAGTAGTTGTGACAATTCATGCTCATTAATGAAAAGAATGAATAACTGATATATATATACTACACATATAAGCCAAACTGTACTAACTAGCATGCAATTAGTTAACCATTTCAATTTCGCCCTTTTTTGGGCAGTAGTAGCTATAAATGCTGTCGTAGATTGAACAATTGAGCATTTATTCAGAGATACAACTTATCCCATACTCTATGCCATTTCTAGTCTTGAGCTGACCTATGGTTTCGTCATTATATATATATATATATATATATATATATATATATATATATTTATGTATAACTTTACATATAACTTTCTTCATGATATATATATATATATAAAGTTTATTTGGCATATATATTTGCTGCGAAGAGGCCTAGGGGAACTTGTTTTTGTTCTTTGCTTTGGTAGGTCCGTGAATCTACGGTAGATTCATCTTTTCCCTCTCTTGAAGTTGACTTGGCATAGATAGTCTTGCGTAGATGTCTTGATAATCTATTTTGTTGTCTATGTAGCTCAGTCAATCTACGGTAGATTCATCTTCTCTGTCTTCAAATTTATATGGCACAGATATTGTTGCGTAGGGGCCTAGGGCAACTTCAATCTGTTTGTTGTCTAGGTTGTTTCGTCAGTCTTCAGTAGATTTCTTTCTTATTAATGTTGACTTGGCACAGATAGTGTTGTATAGACGGCTAGTATAACTCGTTTGTGTTTTTTGTTGAGGAAGACCGATCAATCTACAGTAAATTCATATTTTCTCTGTTTTAAGTATGACTTGGTATATGTAGTGTTTTGTAGAGGCCAAAGGGATCTTGTTTTTGTTTGTTGTCTAGGAGGCCGGTCAATCTACGTGAGATTCATCTTTTCTCTTTCTTGAAGTTGAATTAGCATGATAGTCTTGCGTAGATGCCTAGGGCACCTAGGTTGTTATCTAGGTTGTTCTGTCAATCTACTGTATATAAACACGGTATAGGTAGTGTTGCTTAGATAACTAGAGGACTTTGTTTTTGTTGTCTAGGTAGATCCCTCAATATACCGTAGATTCAGCTTGAAGTTGACTGTATAGACGTCATCGCGTTGACTCCTAGGGACCCTGTTTTTGTTTATTGTCTAGGTAGGTCCGTCAGTGTACTGTAGATTAATCTTTTCCTTGTCTTGAAGTTGATTTTATATGCATAGTATTGAGTAGAGAGCTAGAGGACTTTGTTTTGTTTATTTGACTTGGCCTAGATAGTGCTGTGCTAATTAATATGAGACCTTGTTTTTGTCAGTAGTCTAGGTACCTCCGTCAATCTATGGTAGATTCATCTTTTCTCTGGTTTGATTTTGTCTTGGCATAGTTTGTGTTGCGTAGACGTTTAAGAGACCTTGTTTTAGTTTTTTGCTGTGTAGGTCCATTTATCTATGCTAGATTAAGCTTTTTCTGTCTTGAATTCGACTTACATTGGTAGTGTTGCGTAAAGGCCTATGGGACCTTTTTTGTTGTTTTATAGGTAGGCTGGTCAGTTTACGGTAGATTCATCTTTTCCATGTCTTTAAATTGACTTGGCATAGAGCGTGTTGCGCAGAGGACTAGGGGATTTTGTTTTTGTTAGTTTTCTAGGTAGGTTGGTCAGTGGACAGTCGATTCATCTTACCTCTGACTTGAAGTTGACTTGGCATAGATAGTGTTACTTAGAGACTTAGGAAGCATTGTTTCAGTCGGTTGTTTAGGTAGGTCCATTCTTCTATGCAGGTTTAATTTTTTTCTTTGTCTTGGCACAGATAACCTTGAGTAAAGACAAGGGATCTTCTTCTTTGTTGTCTAGGTAGCTCCATCAATCTACGGTAGATTCATCTTCACTCTGTCTTCAATTTTTTTGGCACAGCTAGTGTTGCCTAGAGGCCCACGGCATCTTAAATCTGCTTGGTGCATAAGTTGTTTCGTCAATCGTCGGTAGATTGATTTCTTCTCTGTCTTAAAGTTGACTTGGCACGGATTTTGTTGTGCAGATGCTTTGGTGACCTTGTTTTTTTGTGGGTTGTCCAGGTTCGTCCGTCAATGATCGGGAGATTAATTTCTTAAAAAGTCAATGATTGCGCGGGTGGTGGTAACAATTTTTTAAATCAATTATGCGAGATTGGAATAAACATTAATCAAATTGTCCTAGCCAACAAAAAAATCACGGTCCTCTTGTCCTCTACGTGCTCGGTGGTGTGATCAACAGCCACTATATTTAGAGCACCTAAAAGAGCCATTTGTCATATTGAGAAGAGAAAAGAAAAGAAAATTAGACAAAATATGAAATGAAGGATTTTGTAGTAGATTGATTTTGCTTCTCCACTCTGCACGGCCCAGCAGGTAAGGCGACACTATTTGTCCTATTCGACTGCCGATGAAGCATAAATTCAATAAAGTTCTTGTTCTTCATGTTTCTTTGTGAGCTGTAAAATAGCACTAGGTCGCCTATTCCTAGTGTGGATGGTTTATAGACATAGTTTTCCTTCTCTTGGATAGTCTGCCAACCGAGGTTTATGTACATTGTCTGCTCAGGTGACCATAGTTACCTTCAGCTGCTAAAACTTGCCTTTTGTGTTCGGCTCGCTTGCTCTCATTTCATCACTATTTATTTAACATTAAGTGCTACTGCGTAGTTTAAGCGATCTCGAGGCTTCATATGAAACGTGAGAATAGCATTAATCCGTATAACTGTCATACTTCAGTTTACCATTATCGTGCTAGCCAAATTTGCCCGTCGGTCATCAGCCGAAAATTTCGATGGCTATATTTTGCGAAACTAATAGTGCAAAGCGAACCCCCGCGTACGCAAATCGGGGAGATTCAACATATGAAGCTGGTACTTAGCAAACTTTCAAAGGAGATTTACGCATATACAATGCTTTGGATAGTTTTAATGCCGCCCTTGCTCATGATTTTGTTCATGTACATTGTTTTTAACTAGAGTATCGGCTGCTAAATTTCTTGATTTTTTATCATCTTAACCAACAGTTTTTATTCATTTTTACCGACTGACTCAATAAAATATTGAAAACTTGATTCACATAATTGATATCATCACCCATACAATCATTAATTTATTTTTAAAATAAGTTTCTATGACTGAATTAACTAAATACGAACAAATTTTGGCATGCCTAGTAATCGTTTCAATTCTTTCTTAATCTTATTCAGTATTTCTCCTTCCGTACTATTGATTTCTAGATAAATAGTTTGCTAAATTAGCTGCGATTGTGTTTGTAATTTTCTGAATTCATTGTTTACCTTATGCGTAAATCCATTGACGATTATTTCTACTCAGCTGCACGGGCTATTTCTGAAGAGTGGTCAAGCAGTGGGGACAGCAAGGAGGATAGCTGGCAGGAGCACAGATCGCCAAAAGATGTCATTGATCGCGACAGCGGAGATGGTAGGCGCTTATGTTTATATCTTCAAAAATTGCTTTAAATCTTTTAATAGAATATTGTACATGTTTCTTCTTTATGCCATTCCACCAGTTCTAGTTGAACGATTTGTAGTTAAGAGACACATTGGCATCAGCTTTCCTGACGATATATGGAAACAAACCTTAATTTTACCTCTTTAGAACAATAATTGTCAACTTCACAGATTAAATTGAACATATATGTGAATGTACTTTGCAGCTGAGCATCTGCAATAAATTTCACATTTTTCTTTTACATTTAAACAAAATATTAGTATTTGAAAATGAAACTTTAAATTACAACATATATTTAACTAATATGTATTAGATGTTGCGAACCTAGTAAAAAATTAGTTCAGTTGTGACCAGAAGGATAAACCAAAGGCAGCTTGAAAGGAAAGTATAATCTCATGCACATTCGTTTCGTGCTTACTGGCGACTCATAAGTAGGAGCCGGTATTACGTCTAGGAGATTGTACCGTCCTATTATCCCACATTCCTCACCCAAATATATAGTGGTTAAAAGGGCGTAATACCGGCTCCTACTGATGAGTCGCCAGTAAGCACGAAACGAATGTGCATGAGATTATACTTTCCGTTCATGCTGCCTTTAGTTTATCCTTCTGGTCACAACTGAACTAATTTGTTACTAGGTTCGCAACACCTAATACATACTTGCATATATATTAGTTCTCCGCAACAAACAGTATTTTATTGTTATATATTTTAATAGTATTTTAAATGAAGTTGCGAATGCATTATTCCATTAGTTATGGATGTTATAGCCCATGAGGACCAGAAAAGACTCAGAAACAAAAGAGGTAGCGTTGCCGGTCGCCTTCTTATTTATGTCTTGAATTCGTGCATGTTATCAAAGGTATTTTTACGAACTCTGCCGTTGAAACAGAGAGGTCCAGCAGGCATTAATTGAATTCTGGTTTTAGTTTTTAAGTTATTACTGTCTATGTGTAATTCGACGAATACGCATCAGTGATTTATGTTGCGGGTGGGTGGAAAATAGCGTCGATGCGTAATAGCCTTTTCGAGTTGCACACTCAGATTGGACGCATCAGCAGCGATCAGTTTGCAAAGGCAGTGCGCGCACTCCCAGTTATAAAGCGCAGCTCGCCAAGCACATGCCGAAACCACTTAATCTGTCACATTGCAAAAGTTGGGGCTCTAGATGAAATGAACCCGTGACCTTATATTAGGAGATTGACGTAGAAACTACTACTTTTGCTAAAGTGAAAATGACTTACAGTTTCATGGGTGACAACAAAGATGGCGAAATTGATAGCCATCCTTATGAATATTTTAAAGCCTGTGGTATAATATATCGAAAGGTTCTGCTCAAGCCAATTGCTGTAGTCAGGAGGGCGAATCTGTTCTAAACGTGTTTAAAAGTTCCGTTGTGGTGTCAATCTCCAAAAAAGGTGACATTAACACTCATTCCAACTATAAGTGTATCAACTTTTTAAATCAAGTTTGCGAGCTTGAAGTAAACACCAAACCCATCGTATTTAACCAGTCATCGGACAACATAACAAAAACGACCGCCAGTCGCTATGCTATGTTGTCTGACGACTGGTTAAATACAATGAGATTGGTGTTTACTTCAAGCTCGAAAACTTGATTTAAAGAATTGTTGCCACCACCCGCGTAATCAATTATTGTTAAATTGTATTATATAAGGGTATCAGTTTGTATTGAGCTGCCAAAAAATGGGTCACTGTTATTATTCTCGGAATGATAAGTGTTGGGTCAGAGAAGTGAATTAGGACAACCCGACCATGTTGGAAATCGGAAATAGGATTTGAGGACCACATTTATGTACTTCATCGCACTCACGACGTGCGCGAAAAGTATACGTGACCGTACCATCACTGTTTTACTAGCATACTCACTTTCCTTCGACTGTGTAGCGCAAGGTTTTTTGACGAGCTATGTAGGATAATCAATTAATAAAAAATCGTTTGATTGTTTGGAGCCAATTATAATGATTTGTTGTCCTGTATGTGCATTAGAAAGGGTTTTTAATGAAGCCTTTACGACTAGATCCGGTTTTCGATATTGGTGTGTCATCGCACCAACCTTGTTTGATAATTTTTATTGCGCGGTTTTTGCTGAGGCCACCGATACGCTCTCAGGAATAGAAATCGGTGTCAATCGTGAATTTGATAGTAGTAGCAATAGCCATATTGGTGATTCTAAATGCATTTACGAATGTCTGATGGCAAAAATGGAAGATGAGTTCCAGTGAGCTACTTATTGCGCTCAAATGTGTCCACACGGTGCGTCCTGATGCAGAACGCCTTGAAACTGTTCTTTATGATCGATTTTGATCCGGATGTTAATATCGTGCTGAACAATGCTGTGCTACCAATTGGAAACAATTTTGTTCACCTGGTTTATGTATGAAACCAAATGGATGGTCTTCTACCGAAATTTTTGGACATATTTGCTTGGTCATATATGCTATTGGCAACTTATCCCAACCGCTCTAACTTGGTTTACCTAGTAACATTACAACTAGACAAGTGATGCTAAAACAGTTAGTTTATGGGACGTAGTAGTTTTGACGTATGCGTCGTGCGCTTATTGACATATTATCCGTAGGAGCCGACAGTTCGCTCCAAACTCGCTATACATCTGGTCAAGCGAATATAGATAAATGTCCCTTGCAATCTAGACGGAGGTGTTATATAGCATCTTTAGAGTCAATTCCCCATGAAGTTATTCAAAGTGTGACGTCCGGTTATACACAAAATGTAGATTATGTGTTTATATGTATATTCAGCCCATGCGTAAGTAGGATTGCAAGTTGTGTTCCACCTAACTTTTACATCGGAACTAACTTTTTATTAGGCGTTCTACGTCTACTCTCTAAAATAAATACATACACTGCATATGTTTATCATTGTTATTTTCAGCTCCATTTTTTTTAACTTTCCGCACATTGGCTTAGTTCAACTTTAACATTGGAGCATTATATAAATGTTCATTTCAATACC